>WEDG01003441.1:0-12997 GCA_017591395.1 Schistocephalus solidus | reverse complement strand
ACCGTCATTGTTTGTCATAACAGGAATCGGGTTCCTGGTACGTGTGCTTTTTTAGAATTTAGAATTTATATTTGGTAAGCACCGGGAAGGCACTGTCTAAGCAAACATTAGTAACGAAATAAAGTTATGACAATTTGTGCAGATAAAATGTATAATGCAGTTCAGTATATATAAGGGAGATAGGCAGTGCCTTTGAAAACCCTATTTACAGATAGACAGTAGCAAAACAAGCAAATGTTACATGGCGATAGTCGTTTTAGTATATCGATCATTGCTGTCGACTAAATATATGTTCATCAAGTAAAAATGCATCAAGTCTTCTTTTAAACATTTCAACGCTTTCAGCTTGAACAACTGAGGCTGGCAGTTTGTTCCATTCGTCAATCACCCGTTGGGAAAAGAAGTTGGCCCGCACTTCAAGTTTGGCGTGATTTCTTTTCAGTTTGTATTGGTGACCTCGGAGACTTGTCATGTTTGCCAATTCAAAAAAGTTGGCCATCTGAAGAGCACAATCAACTCCTCTGACAAGTTTGAAGACTAAGATCATGTACAAATACATAACTTGTCCTGCTATGTCAACAGTTAGCAATGTTTAAAAATTAGTGGTGAACTAGAAATAAATAGGCAGTGAAAAAAAACTCCTACCATAAAAATGGAGGCAGAGTTCAATAGGCCTTCATTTTTTTACATAGCTGTAGAGTAAGTTGGGATTGTGAACGACTCTCTGGAGCAAATCTCTCTCGTTATTCCGTCGGCTTTTGAAGATCAAGCTTTTAACCTTGTTCCTTCTCGTTTCGTATGCTTGCAAGGCTAAATTTTCATTGGATCGGCAATATTTCTTCCAAAGCCTTCCTTTCCTGTTAATCTCTCTTTTAAGATCCCTTGTTAACCACTGTGGTCTGTTAGATATCTTAGTAGTGATGGTGGACAGTGGCATTTTATTAGATTCAACAAACGCCCCTTAAATAAATTCCGGTCCTCAGTGACATTCCCGGAGAAGAGAAGATCCCAGTCTTTTCGTGATGCCTCAGCTCTCATCTTGCAAAAGTCTCCTTGCCATAGATTGGGCCTGGTTTCATTTATTGCAGATGGCACAGAATATAAACCATACGCCCATGAAAGTACTGCATGATCACTTCGACCAAGTGGAAGTAGGCAGTGTATCGCGTCTATACTGTCAGGATCTTTAGTGAAGACGAGATATAAAAAACTAGCCTGTTGTCCTCCACGCGCTCTCGTTGGAACAAATACATGTTGGGTGTAAAGAGCTTCAAGTGTTGTCTTTAGCAGATGATGATCGAATGAAAACTTTGAGCGCTGTGCCTGCAGATCGTTCCATCAAATGCTGGGTGCATTGAAGTCACCCATATTTTTACCTTTTGAAGGGTTATGGGCAATGCTTTGAGGACCCTACTACTGAGAGTAATTGTTGCTTATTTATAGTGAATATAAAGTTTTAGACATGTAAAATAGGTTTGAGTAAAAACAGAGCACAATTTAAAATGAATTGTCGCTGAAAGAAGTGTACAGCCAAGAAATTTTTACTGGGGCTGGTTTTAAATATTCCTGTTGTGAGAGTCACCTTTTGTCAAATGTATTGACGGCAAGCCTTTTGTTTAAAGCAAAAATCGTGTCAGCGGTAAGCGTTTCGTGAGATTGCGAGTTCCATGGTCCCACTACTTGTTGGCTAAAGGAAAACATTCGGAGGCCCAGTCGCGTGCATTCGCTTCGGAACTTGCATGGATGACCGTTAAGGTGAGTTGTTCAAGCAAACTCCGAGAAATCCTACGGTTTTAGTGAGGAACCTTGGTCACGGATAATCCGGAATGTCCAGAGCAGGCTATAACGTAAGTTTCTTTAAGACATGGGAAGTAATTCAAGCTTATCAGCTTGAATCCATAAGGCCGTTGACCATTTTCGTCGCCCTCCGCTGCCCCTGTTCAAGGCGGTCAATATCTTTCTTCATCCAGACGTCCCAGCTGATATTCGTTATCAAAATGGGGTCTAAGGAAGACACCGAAGATTTTGTTGAAGAACTCAGGGAGCAATATTATAAACTCACGTTTGATCCAATGCAGCATACATGTTACGTTCTAGACCGCCCTCTTACGGTGTTCAAACGGCATAAAGCTCGCCATTGTCCACATGCCCAGGTTTTCTTGTTTTTAAAATCTTTAAGCACAGTGCCGTTAATAGAGCACTGGTGTTTCGGAGATACTTTTCGACCTGCGTGAATGCGTAGGAACACTTATATTAATATATTAAAATTATGAAGCCAGCTGATCAAACGGACATTCACATTGTCGATATTTTATTGCAAACTTTCTGCATCGTCAGCGCAGCTAACTTCAGCCCATATTTACTGTCTTTCACGAAGATAACAGCTACAAAATCAAGATCCTTGAGGCGGACGTTCACATTGATTCGGAAGAGCAGTGGACCTAAGAAAGAACTTTATGAGACACAACTCTCAAGCTTTACCCAATCCGAGGTAGAATTACCAGTAACAATTCTCTGTATCCTGGAAGACAAAACTCTCAATACATTGGAACATTCTGCGTCCAATTCCTATTCGCCAAAACATTTTAAACTGAGTTGGTTAAGAACGCCATATGGGCCTTTTGGAAGTCAAATAATACAGCGTCTATAGGGTTGCCTCCACCTATCACTCTCGAGCAATTCTCAAGCCCGTCATTTAAAATTGGTTACGGATTTCAACTCCTATGATCTAACGACGTTTTGATATCTACCTAAATGTAGAAGACATGTTGGTTTAAGATAACTCAAAAGAAGATTACCTATTCTTTAAATCTAGGAGTTATTAACTTAGAGGTGATGATTCTGTGGCTGTCGACATATTACTTAACTGTGGATTCCTCCAACTTCCAGAGGTTATTTCTACGAGAAGTACAAGTTTTAACATTCACGTGTTTCCGAAATTCACCCATGTAGTGTGCTGCTTGAATCTGCTCTCAATTGTGGAAGAAGTCACAACATAGGCTAATTCGTTGCATGCGTCTTACAAGTCTGACTGCTTAATCTGTTTCCCCTCGTCCGTTTATTAATAAAACTTATACATTAAATGCATCTGCATAGAATTCTAAGAGGTATGGAAAACCCGAGCGCTAACCATTCATCCAAACCTGCGCCAGAAAAATGTAAACCAACCTCCAGACAGAAGACCGACTCCTCTAACCGATCGACCACATTCGCACGAGAAGTTGGAAAAAATTGCAAACAAACAGGAAAGGACGGCAAAGACAGTTATTCTGTTACTAGTTCTGCTCCTGCCACGCAGGTAAAAAGCCTGATAACATTAATGAATGTCACATACGAGGATGAAAAGCGTATGGGTGGTTAAGTCTCATACAAAATATCCTATTGATTGATAAAGCGGTAGGTCACTTGAAACAAAAATTGCCAATCTAAAAGAGTATGTTCATTGTTCAGTCGGCAAAAGAATACCAGTAACAGCGAAAATTCCAAAGAAGGAATTACGTATGCAAATATAGCTTTATCAAGCATACCTAATGTAGAGCTACAAGACATTGTGTCCACAAAACTCATTCAATAAGTAGATATTTCTTTCCTTCGAAAGGGAGATCAAAATAGCTCATGCGCCTTATGATTGTCATCCATTTCAGAGACCAGCGCTTCGTTTGAAATTGGTTTCGAATTTCAAGTCCTTCGAGCCTCCGAGATTTTAGTCTTTACCTCAGTTAAGAAGACACGGTGCTGGGAAATTATTAAATAATTGTCTGTATATTCCTCTGAGTTCGTAAATTTCGACTTTGACGTAAGGATTCTGAGGCTTAAAAAAATAAGAATTCCACTGCTGAGGCTTCTTCCCTGCCCCAGGATTGATCTCAACTTGAATTGCAAGCCTCGATCTTTGCTAATTTCTGAAACTCACGCCGGCTGTGTGCTCCTTGCATCTGCTTTCAATCTCGGAAGGGGCTCAAACCAAAGACTGAGTCCTTATATATTCATATTCTTATTTTTTAATATCCTAACTGACTCTGTTAATTTTTTGGCGATTCTAAAATCAATTGCATTTGCTCTGTATCCCCATAAGTATGCAAAACGCAGGTGCCTTAAGTTTATTGCCACAAAAAATGTGTCCGCGAACTAGTTTCGCACATGCACCGCAAAATCGCGTAGGACCATCTATAAACGCCTCTAACCATCGGCCATATTGGCAGGTGATTTTGGTCGGCGAATTAATAGACAAGCAGAAAATGGTTGCAACTTTCGTTATTCTGCTAATTTTTCACCTCCCACTAAATAGGCAAAAAGTTTAGTTATCTCAGTTAATGTAGCTTACGAAGATGAAACTTGTACATGTTTTTTAAGCCTCCTACATAAATTATTAGGGATGGAGCAGTAGTAGACAATCTAAGGCCAGAAATAGGTAACTTAAAAAATTTTTATTTCTTGCCCACCTGTTAAAAAAGCTCCTGTTCGTAAAAAACCTACCACAAAGCAAAATTCGTTTGCATGTATAGCCTCTTCAAGCTTACCTAATACTCACACAAAGGCCATCGCGTTTAACGAACCGAGTAAACCAGAGGACGGTTCACTAGTTCAAAAGGGTGTCCA
Organism: Schistocephalus solidus; assembly: GCA_017591395.1. Classification (NCBI taxonomy): domain Eukaryota; kingdom Metazoa; phylum Platyhelminthes; class Cestoda; order Diphyllobothriidea; family Diphyllobothriidae; genus Schistocephalus; species Schistocephalus solidus. Next base: position 8,398 of record WEDG01003441.1, on the reverse strand, counting down.
ATCTATTCCTTGCTCCACATCATCATCAATAAGCTCAGGCAGCATTAGCAATAATCTGGCCTTACAACCCAGCGCTTCCTCGTTGCTGGACGTTGCACCAACATGCGATGTTGAAGAGGTTGGTGAGTTTGTAAAGCCAAAGAGGAAAGGGTCTAAGAAGACCAAGTCGTATACGGATTTGGCTCCAGCCTGCCTCACACCCGGTTCATCTGGACTTATCGGACCAAGTGAACTGGTAACAAGTACTCACTCAGTTGAAAGACCTGAGTTGCAAACGGGCACTCGATTGAGTCGAAAACATAATGTTATCAGCGTCAGTAATTCCAAAGGAGCGAGTAAAACATGAATTTTAACTCCTTCAATTGTATGCAAAAACGTTGCTAACGGACGGCAAGTCCATCCACATTCTCAAGGCCTATAAAATAGGGAATGCTCTGTCAACACCCGATTCAAATCCTCAACCAGACCTCTTAAAATGATCTAGGAAAATGAAGCACAGGCATAGCTCCTACTACAAAGAAAATCAAACCTACGGGGTCCGCGTTCTGAAGTTTTTTTTCAACCGGAATACGGGCTAAAATAGCGAATGAAAATGCGGCAGCTAATAATAGAATGGGAAAGATGAAGGACCAATGGTGAGGCACATCTCCAACTAAGGGGCGGACAGATAGTTCAAGTGAAAAGAGCATTTCTTTGGCGGAAGACAGTCATTCTGACAGCCTAACTGTCCCGTTTCGGAAACCGCAAACGTGCCCGCTTAAAATAATAATCCTAAATGCCAGATCTCTGCTTAATAAGATGTCTTTGCTACAGACTCTGGTTTTCATCCACCGCTCCGACAGAGCCATGGGCACCACCCTGTGTATCCGACTCCGAACTCTCTATTCTAGACTATGCTTAAATTCAGAATGATTGACACGAGGGCCGCGTCGGAGGAAGCTGTATCTGTGTTACGCAACCACTTATATTTCTGCCGTTGGACTATTGACAATTTACCACGGTAGAAGAGAGCTGTTGGCTCCGAGTTGTCCTAAAAGATAATTACTCTTTACCCGTTGGTTGTGTCTATCGCCCACCCAATGCCAGCGAGGATTACGATCTTTGGCTCTCGCAGGCATTTTACGCCGCAGCTGACTTAAATATGAAGTACTGCTTGATTACAGGTGACTTCAATCTTCCTGAAGCTCATTGGTTTCCAACTTCCGGTCCTGCAACGTTCAAAGACCTATTTGAGGCCATAGAAATTGGCATGTGGGACCAGGTAGTTGGTTTTCCCACCCGAGAATCAAACATACTTGATCTTATTTTTTTAGAGGTTGTCAGCCATTGTCAGTGTCACCTTAAGATCTAATTGGGAGTTCTTACCATGCTTAGTTCTTTCTACACAGAACTCGAGGCTGATGAAACGTTTTTCAAAAAATATAGCTTTTTCCGTGATTTCAGATCAGCAAATATGGAGGAATCGCTAACACATCTGAATTCCCACGATTGGACTAACTTCTTTGTATGTTCGGATGTGAATGTTTGTACTGATACGTTTTTCAAAGGTATAGGTCCACTAATTTCTCGTTTTGTTACCCGTAAGAAAATAATTTATTTCAAGGATGAAGTCTACATCCCTTTATCATTCCGCCATAGACTGCGTAGACCATCCTGTCGTTTTCATTTACAAAACGACACTTTCGTCCTGCCCTTGATCCGACAAATCTTTGAAGAGGCTAAGAGGCTGTCTGACGAAAAAAGACTAGCTGATGAGGTCAACTTTGCCGAAAAACCTTCGTTAAATGTTGCTAAACTCGTTTCGCGCACAGTAAAAGTGCAGAGAAAAACGCATCACCCCATACATCGAGACGCCTTAGGAAACCCTATAGCTGACGTTAAGTTGACAGCTGATAGCTTCAATGCTTTCTTGTCTAGAACTTTTAGTGAACATATTGTCGCACCCTTTCCTAACATCCGGGTTTGGACCGGTAACGTCCTCGAAACCATAAATTGTACCCTCTGGGACGTGACCGTAGCCATTCGGCGTTTTCGTCAATCTTACAGTCCAGGACCAGATGGCGTCCCGGTCAGCGTTCTAAAGGCGGATGCAAACGATATTTTTCCGTCCCTTCTGTATAAGATATTTAATCTTGCTCTCGAAAGTGAAATTTCCCTATTTTATGGAAGGAATCGCATATTCTGCCTATACCCAAACACGACCGACCTACGTCATTTGACGACTTTATGCCAATAAATACACTTTCAGCAGTCTTGAAGATCTTAGAGACCTTGATCAAAGACAAGATGATGTGTCACCAAACAGAGAATAACCTACTTAATGCGGCTCAGCATGGGTTCCTCGAAAAAGGTCTTGTGAAACCTACCAGCTCTCTTTCTCGGATCAAGTGCTACAATCTAAAGACAGCGGTTTTGCAATTTGCACCGTTTTCTTCGATTTCACGAAGGCTTTTGATCGTGTTGACCATGATCTCCTACTGCTGAAACTTAGCTCCTATGGCATAGGTAACAAGCGTTTGAACTTAATATCGTCCTATTTGAATGCTCGCGTACAACGGGTTAAAATCTCTGATTTATCTCTAACCCCACGCATTTGAGGAGTTAGGTTTTTCAGGGTAGCGTGCTCGATCCGCTTCTATTTTGCCTTTTCGTCAACGATGTTTCTAATTTTTTTCAGTATGGCCTTCTTTTTATGTACGCTGAAGATTTGAAAGTTTCCTATCGATATAAACCGGTCGATCACAACATCGTGCTTGAGCTCTTAAAAAGGATCTTCAGGCCTTCACTCAGTGGGGTCGCACATGGCCCATTTCGCTTTCTTGGAACAAGTGCTCCGTTATGGTTATTGGCGACAACCATCCACATTATCTAAGCAATGATGGTTACGACCGAAATGTGCCCGGAGTTATAAAGGATCTGGGGATATCATATGCTAGTAGGCTTAATTTGTCAGAGCGCTACGCCCTGATTGTCTCGATAGCACGCCAGACTACTGGGTTTATTCTCATACATTTTAAAACCGTCAATATTAGAATCAGCCTTTATAAAATGTATGTCAGGCCTTGTCTGGAATACTGCTCGTTTCTATTCAGCCTGCTGCACGCTCGTAAACGGAAGAATATAGAATCAGTCCAGCACTTCTATAAGATAAGAGTTTCTCTTCAGAAGACAGAAACCTGTACTACCAATAACACTGTGAGCTTACAAGCCCCGACCGGTTGTGGCTTCGCAGATTACAGAAGGGTCTATTTTACTAAGTAAACGATTAAACAGTTGTACCCTTAACCCCCTTACATCTCTGAGGCAGCTCGACCACTCTCGGCACACCAGTCATCGAGGTGTATTTTTATTTCTTCCTTTGGCACGATCCATTAGATGCCGTCAGTTTTTTCGGTATACGCTATAGTAATCTGGAATAAGCTAACCAGAAGTATAAAAATTCTGCAAAGCTCTCCCTTGTTTACGAGAGCTGTCACTATTTTTCTACATTCGGGACACCTTCCAAACATTTTAGGAGCTGACTCTGTGGAATCTCTCTTCCGTTCTGCTGGCATTCACGCACTCTGAATCCTGTGCCGTACTTCATGCTGAGGGCAATACTGCAGGCTCTGCAGACCTTTATCGGCTTATTCTTTATTCAGTCGACAGCGAATAGCCGTTCGCCGACACACCTGCTGGTGCAGAATACCGGATCCATAACACTGAAAGGAGAAGTACCTCACCGTGCAACTGTGTCAACGCTTCCCTGTCCTGAACTTTAATCCCTCAATAAGCTGCAGTTTTTTCTCCTGAAAACACTTGAAAGAACAATCAGGAGTTTTTTTCACTTTAAACTCGACCCTCTACTGTATATCTCTTTTGACCTTGCCTGTAAACTGGCAACAAATAAATAAATAAGTAATGTTCTGGATACACAAAAAATGCTGCATCATTGCTGGATGGTACACGAAATGGTGATCTTGAAAAGCTCGTCGAATTTGAAGAACTGAAGAGGAAAAAGTTGAAATCGAAGAAGATCACGATGATTACACAAAAAATGAGTTCTCACTAAGAGCAAAGCTCCTTTTATCGATAGAGGTTCAACCGGAATCCTGTATTGGTGATACAAGAGACACTCGAAGACAACTCGACTAAGTAAACAAAAGGAGCTCATCATTAACTTTAGGAAAAGTTGTTTGTACGGACGCATAAAAGCATCGTCGAACAGAATATAATTTTTCCTGATACCGGCCCTCCACCACCGAATCAGAGCACTAAGTCACCAAACGGACATTTTGACCAAAAGCACAATCTCGTTATTAAAGGGGCGCCCGAGCCCACTTCTCTGATTTTAAAGGGTTTAACATGACCTCAAATCTTCTGAACATACTAATTACGTCTATGGAAAGCGGGTGCTTTACATAAGCTATCCTCACCGAGACCTCTAAAAATCATTCTTGAAAATGATATTTAGGCTTCACACCTCATAGAACGGAAAATGGCTCTTCCTCACTCATACCGGGATGTGTTTTGTAGCCAGATAACGAAACGACGTAAAGGCACTAAATGGGGAAGCTCAGAACAGAACTGAAGAGGAGGATTGAACAGGGCAAAATGGCTCCAAATAAAGGACGGGGAAATGAAAATAATGAAGAGGTCATTCCTGTGGCAAACCGCTTACAGTATTAAGGCTGGTTCCACGGAGACGACAAAGTACCCAACTGTACATAGCTCGTATAAAAAACGAACACACTCCAGAATTATGATGAGGACCACACATCAGACACCAGTCTGGGCCTGATGGACACCAGTTCAGCTTGGTCAGCGCTGATTGATTATAGCATTCAATCCCAAAAAATGAGCAGATGCCTGTATAAAGGAGTTACCCAGTCTCAATTGAGATTTTTGTACACGAATGCTCAAAGTCTCCTTTCAAAAATAGACAAATTGAAGGAGCTAGTCTCAGACAAAAACCCTGATTTCGTTTTCATAACGGAAATGGGGCTCAAAGCCGAAATCACTGATATCGGGATTTTGATAGAAGGATACGAGTCTTTCGCTGAGACCGCAAAGATAAATAGGAAGGTGGGGTGGCCATATATATAAGGAAAGGAATCTCACCAGTTGAACGAGCACAGGTCCTCTTTCTTGAACATGAATCTCGCTGGATAAAGACAAAAAAGAACTGCTCACAATACCTATAATTTTTGACGGTCTACAGACTACCAAACATTCCAAGTGCAGCTGATGATATACTCCTTCCTTTGGTCAATGAAGTAGCAAGTCACTAGGAGGTTTTTCTCGCTGCCATTTTCAACGCACCTCCAATAGGCTGGGTAAATCTGCTCGCAATTTCCCTTCGGTCGGAATCTAATGGACCTCAATGTTGATCAACCAAATATATTTACAGAAAACCAGAGAGCAAATTGCTTGGACTTAGTATTTACAAAGGACTTCTCTTACATTGATGAAGTGTATTCCAATGCACTTCTCGATAAGGGCGACCATACAACGCTGCTGTGGGATAAGTCAATTAATCCTCAACGCCAGAACAGAACGGAAGGCAAGAGAAATATAGGGAAGGCTGATTTTAACGCGACGAAGAACGAAATACTGTGCATTAATTGGGATTGTTAGCTCAAAGGGAATCCAGAGGATGACTGGAGATCGTTTAAGACGATTTCACTCAATTTGATTGAGCGCTATTGTCTAGTGAAGGTACAAAGAACAACAAGTCACCCTGTCGGTTAACAAGAAGAAAAAATGGAAGGTATTCAGGGAAAGTGGGTCACCAAAACACATCGAGGAATCTCGTCGCTAATGAAGTGCGGTCAAAAATTTGATCCGTCAGGCAAGGAAGAACTATAAATTCCGAATTATACAGCAGGCTGGAAATAAGCTCAACAGTTTATTCCCATATAGTATTAGTCAACTTAAAACAAGAACCCAGTTGCAGTACTTATGGATGCGAATGGTATAGAGGTCGTTGAAAAGGGTGAGGAAGCCGAGAACTTATGTCAGTCCTTTGCCTCGGTATTCACTAGAGAAACCAAGCTTCAGTTTGACACTGTCAACAGTGCTGTTGTAAACGCCGGTCCAGTGCTTGAATATATACAGTTCCCGTCATATTTTGTGGAATGAGAACTGAAAAATCTCAAAGAAGCAAAATCATCTGGTCCGGGCAATATACCAGCCAATTTCTTGAGAGAATTGGTGAGTGAAATCTCCAAACCGCTAGCACATATCTTCTTTTCATCATTTTAATCAGGCAGACTGCCATCCGAATGGAAGGCAGTAAATATATATGCAATATACAAGGGTGGGACACGAGCTTTTGTCAAAATTATCAGCCTTTCAGCCTTATCTGCATTTGCTGTAAAATAATGTAATCTATACTTAAGAAGGCAACAATAAAGTACCTGGAGGAGAACCGAGTACTCTCAGAGCTCCAGCATGGCTTTAGACAGAACTGCTCTTGTAGTTCCAGTTTATTGCTCTCAAAAGAGCAGTGAACTCGCGTACTGGACGAAGATGCTACAGTTGACATCATCTACACTGGTTTAAAGAAGGCATTCAACAGTGTCTCACACAAACGTTTAATCTTCAAATTATTTGAGCGCGGAATAAAAGGAATTCTGTTTATATCGATCACAGGTTTTCTTCGAGGACTGCGTGCAAACCGTGTGCATGGAAACCTCGAAGTCAACCCCTTCTCCTGTTTAAATTGGTGTTCCCCAAGGCTCCGTCTTAGGTGCAGTTATCTTCCTAGTCTAGATCAATGACGGTGTCTACGACCCGGGTTGCAGCGCCGTCATATTTGCTGAAAATTTTAAATTGTGGAGAGCTATCAGATCTGAGGCCGACAGGTATGCACTTCAAGATAGTCTCAGCCGTCTAAGCAGCTTGCCTGCTCATTGGCTCTTAAGTTTTTACGTTTTGAAGTGTGTAGGCCTAAGACTCCGTATCATAAGAACCAGTGAGGAGGATGATTCCTACCAATAACTTCTGAATGGGCTGCTCCTTTCAAATGTTGAGGAGAAAAAGGACCATGGTGTTCTAATAAGCTCCTCACTCAAACCATTTTCACAGTGTGTAAAGGCAGCTAAACTCGCTACACAGATCTTATTTGACCTCAGAGGAGAATTTGTGCAGATTGATAAGGAACTGTTCGGAAAAACCTGCGGAGCATTCGCTCGTTTTCATTTGAAGTATGCCGTCCAGGCCTGAAGCCCATGGTTAAGAGGGATTATCTACATCTGGAACGAGTGCAGGCGAGGGTTACAAAAATGATCAAGAATCAATGTCACCTGCCTCACGAAGCGAGAATGGCTGAACTTGATTTGTCTCCTTTTAATTACAGGCAACGACGCGGTGAACTCATTCGAACATGCTGGAATGTCAGATGCCGTGGGTGTGCCCTAGAATTTGATGAATTCTTCGAATTGGCCACGGCGGAAAATCTGTGGGTCGTCATTAGACCGACGGGAAGAAATAAGAAACAATGGATGCGTTGCCTTGGTTGTCAATCTCCACTGCTCCATCTGGAAAGCTGAGAACAGGGAGTTGATCGTGGTTTCTTTTAGTGCTCCGTATGTAGCCATATAAGATCCTGGGTGTTCCATCGGGATTCGCACTATACTCAGTTCAAAATTCCTTCGAAGCTTTGCAGCCTTACCTTTGCAAATATTTTGTTGCTTCTCATAATCCAGTTAATGTTAATCATTGCCAGTTAGCCTATAACGTTTCCAGAGGTGATTTCTTTTTAAGAAGATGTCTGAGTTTCCATGTTCATCCACTTCGGACGGTTAGTGATTGTTTTTCTCCTGAAAGGACAGTTTCAGTCGAAAATAATTCATAATAACAAACTGAATGTTCTCCATTGGTCTCTTATTGTATCACGGGTTTCAGTTTATCATGATGACCTCGAGACTTATCTTCTCATAAGCTGATTGTTACCTTTCCAGATGTTTCTCTCCCAACTAGCAGACATATTTGGCTTGGGAAACATGGATCAATCGAAGTGTAAAACAATGTGGTCACTTGAACCTATCGGTGGTAGCTCTTTTAGTTCCAGATCATTCTTGTTCTCCCGAGTAAAGACAATACCAGTCCTTCTCTCGACTAATAAACCGGATAAAAAAACTGCATTTTGCAAGTGCCGTAAGGCCATTTTTCTTTCTAACCATAGTACTGCCTGGGCCTTGTTTTCCTAAATTATTTTAAAATGTTTTTGGGATAAGGCCATATCCCGACCTGACTCTACTTTGCCTAGTCGGAACGCTTGTTTTGCGGTTATAAGCTTGCAGACCACAGTCAACCTAATCACAAAGAAGGCCTAGGTCGTAAACCACCTATTCTTTTGGAGTGCTTTATGTAGACTCACTTACGATTTAAGATTTAATTTTTTTGATTTCCGTCT
>WEDG01003440.1:0-22513 GCA_017591395.1 Schistocephalus solidus | reverse complement strand
CGTCCTCTTGACGGCACTCCTTTACGGAGCGGAAACCTGGACCGTCTACTCGAACCAAGCCAGGAAGCTTAATCAATTTCATTGTAGCTGCCTCCGAAGAATACTGAAGCTGAGATGGCAAGACAGGATCCCGGACACGAAAATGTTGGAGTGGACCGAATTCCTCAGCATCCACGCCATGCTGAGGCAAGTGCAACTCCGGATCGCCGTCGCCAAGGCCAAAAGAGCGGCACGAAAGTCACCAGCGCCCCGGACCAACACCGCCAATGCCCAGGCCCTGCCAACATGCCCGCGCTGTCAACGCATCTTCCGCGCACGAATCGGCCTGGTCTGACATCTTCGGACGCAATGCACTAACAATCCGACAATTCCAACTTCTACGTCAAATTCTGCAAACCCTTCTTCAGGCTCCCCCATCCTCACTCCTGGCATCAATTCCATTACTCCCACCATCATACAGACCACATCCCAAAATTCATTGCCTGTTACCCCCACCACCGCAACCACCACCACCTTCGCCTTCACTACCACCACCATCACCACCATCAGCGACGGGGACCCTCTCCTAAACTGTCCTCAATGCGACCGCACATTCACCTCACGCATCGGCCTGGTCAGTCACTTGTGAATCCATCGTACAGAAACTGGTGAGCCAATGCCTGGAGCACCAACACACAGCAGAGATCGCAGCCTCTACTGCTCTCACTGTCCTCGCGCATCCACTTATCGCATGGGCCTATTCGGTCACATGCGCATCCATGACAGCGGAATTCAACAAAATGCCGACAACACCGATACACCATGCACCCCCTCCGCTCCTGCCATTCTTACCGCCACTGCCACCCCAATACCATGAATGACATCCCCCCAGCCTCTACCGATTTCTCCTGCCCACACTGCGCCCGCAACTTAAACTCACGCATCGGCCTGGTCGGTCACCTGCGAATCCATCGCACGGAGGCTGGTGAACCAGTGCTTGGGGCTCCGACATACAGTCGACGCGCCCGCCTTCACTGCCCTCACTGCTCCCGCACATTTACACACCGCATGGGCCTATTAGGACACATGCGCCTCCTCGACAACCTCCGGTAAACCACCGGAGGCTAAGCCACATCAGCGACCGACATCTACACTAATACATAGACAGCACCCTCACAATTATCATAATGCACCTGATAAAATCACGGTTTCCTAGAAACCTTTGCTGGGGAGGCTGCCAATCTGGCGCTTACACCAGATTACGACGTCGGCCCAGTGAATGTTTTGTGTGTCGCGTGGCTGACCAGTGGACTGGGAGTCAGTGGGCGATGGCTCCTCCATATCCCCTGAATAACTAAATCCTGGTATGTGCATTATGGGGGCCAGGTCGTGGTGTGGCGCGCGAAGACGGGTACGCCGATCCGTCAGCCAATGCGCCCACTCCCACATCAGGCAACTGACCGGCTTGGACAGTGGTCTGATGGTGGGGGTGGGGAAGAGAGTGAGGTCGACAGCTCAGCGCATTTTCCTCACTATAAAAAATCTGACGCGCTTGAAAATATCACGGTGCGCTAAAAGCCGTGGCTTGGAAGGTTGCCAACTGACGGGATAACTCGGACCGCGTGGTCAGCCCAATGTGTGTTTTGTGTGGAGTGGCTGACTGGCGGACTGAGAGTCAGGCTGCAATGGCTCCTTCTTAATGTGGCCTGTATGGCACTCCCACTCCGTGGGATCCGAGCCAGGTGTGGTGGTACGCCCAGGGGCGGCTCTGGCCGCGCCAGCCACATGCGTCCTCTCCCATCTCCGGTCTTTTTGACTCTGTCTTGACACCGGGCTCAGGTGGGGGAGCAGGAGAGTGTACGATAACTGCAGCGAAAGGCTACTATCACTTAAAACTAATTCACGGGCAAGTCACCGTCCCTGCACCACCTGGTGTGGAGCATAAGGTGGACATCGTCGAAATCGACGGTCGAACTATCGTGTGTGTGTCCGAGTAGAGGAGGCAGCAGGTCAGCGAGTCGCGAAGCGCTCACTGCGGAGTAGTCTGATCCTTGATCCAAAGGCGGACCAAACTATCCTACCATTTGGCGGCATTCTTCGAAGCCGCGACATGTGGCACCTAGTGCTAAATTCCAAGCGCGTCGTATTTATTGTAAGGACTGCACTAACCTACTATAAAGCAGAGAACCTCAGTGTCTGTTCACTCTTTCCTTTTCTGTACACCAGTGACCTGTTCGGACCCTTCTACTGGTCCGTGACTGCTTATTCGTCAGACTCGAGAGTCAGCTTATTTCGCAGCTAACCTTCACTAAAAGCCGTTCGACTATCCGCTACCTGTGGACGCGCTGGGTAGTCAGCAGGTAGGCTAACGGGTAAGCCGTCTTCCTACAGATCGCGGTTGAGATTTGGTCGGCGGACTATGGAGAGGGAACACGCATTTATTTCACTCTCCTAGACCTGGTCAGTACTTCTTTTCCGGTGAAAACATTTAAACTATGCCACAGTCATTAATCCTGTCGTTTAAAAAGCTGACTTTCTACTTCAGGGTTTGGGCAAACCTCAAAACTCTTCAGTTCGAAAGTCACGTATGGGTTAGCAATAGCTTTTATGGACATGCTAACAATGACCTTGCGATGACTTGTGCCTGAGTAGCCCTTACAGTAAAGACCGTCTGTGCAGCACCAGGGGTCTAACCATAGGCGTCCGCATGTGAGGCCAGATACATTTCCCACTGTACCATGCACCTCACAATTTAACAGCATTCATAGCGAGTGAAACGGTGGTTCTGCTGCATAGCACACATACGCTTTTACCAATGCCGTTTCGACCGCCAACAGGTAAACGTTCCACTTATAAATTCAACTCAATCGACTGTGTCGGCTCAGGCCCACATCTTAATGCATTTCGCCTTCGCCTCACCCCGCTCTGATCGCGTGCGTGCTGTTATCTGTCTCAAGTCTCGGTACTCCCAGCGTAGCGTACTGACAAGTGACCTACTGCATGTTATTGATAATCAAAACGATCCCCTTATTGGTCCACATTCAAGGATGCGGTACTGCTCTTGACCGCCAAGGCAATTACGAACCTGCTTAATAATGGAGGGATACATCGACGAAAGGGCTAGAGCGTGCATGTAGATGCGCGTGCACATAATGAGACCTTGTGATTGCGCTCAACTCAGGAGTGATTCCGACCTTCGGGAACGGCGATTTCCACCGTGTGCCCTGCAGTATGGCGGGCTCCTGATCCACGCACGTAGCACCAGATTTTGAAAGAAACTAGTTTCGTGGCTCGGATCTCAACTGAGCGGGAGCCCACCATAGGCCACATTAAGAAGGAGCCATTGCAGCCTGACATTCCGTCCTGAGAGGACCACCGAGTTATCCCGTCAGTTGGCGGCAGTCTTCCAAGCCACGGCTTTTAACGTACTGTGATCTATTTAAGCGCGTCAGATTGCTTGTAGTGAGGAATATGTGCGGACAGTCCATCTTGTGGCATCGAAGCAGTGGATGTACTCAGAGCGTCACAATAACCACGTCCATTCCCGAGTAGCTGAAGGCACCAGAAGGAAGGATTTATTGTGCATCGATATCCGTGCTGTGTCTCAGGCAGCAGTGGCTGCTGTCGAGGCCAGGACGAGTTTTGAATGCGTCGAGGCATGTCCCTGAGATAACGAGACAGCTGTCTTAATAGGTTTGTGGAGCAAGTTCAAGTGTCCTTCAATTGGTGTGTGTTGCATTGTGCCCCCTCAACGGGCCGCGTGGACCAACACGCGCTGGAACAACATGGGGGCCAAACCAGGGTGTGGCACACGTTACTTGGGTTGAACTCCCATAACAAAGGCCGAACACGGATGGGTGGCGTCGTGGCACGCGTAGGTGCAGGCTCAGGCTGCACCAGCCACTTGCCACTCCCACTTCGCGGGATCTGATGCAGACGTGGCGGCACGGTCAAGGGTGTCTCTGGCCGCGCCAGCCAGCTGCGCCCGACCCTGTCGCCAGTATTCTTGACTCTGTCTTGACACCGGGCACAGGTGAGTAAGGGGAAGAGAGATTGCGTTAGATGCAGTGAAAGTTTACTATAACTTAAAACTAATTCACCCGAAAGTCACCGTCCCTGCAACACCATGCTGCGGAGAATACGGTGGACATCGTCGAAATCGACGGTTGAGCTGTCGTGTGCTGTATTCGCTGAGGGATGGTGTCTTTAGTGGCCTGTGTTACATCGGCCAGAGGGAGGAGGACGTGTTTAAGTGACGTATGACTGGACGCACGTATGTCCGAGCGGGAGTCGGTCGAGTTGCTGTAGTTCAGCGAAACGGAAACCGTTAACTGCGAAAGTGAATGACCTTGAAGCAGCGGCCCTTGAACGAAGATGTGGCAAAGAAGCTTATGGCAAAACATCTCTCTCTCTCTCTCGCTCTCTCTCTCTCTCTCTCTCTCTCTCTCTCTCTCTCTCTCTCTCTCTCTCTCTCTCTCTCTCTCTCTCTCTCTCTCTCTCTCTCTCTCTCTCTCTCTCTCTCTCTCTCTCTACTCTCTCTCTCTCTCTCTCTCTCTCTCTCTCTCTCTCTCTCTCTCTCTCTCTCTCTCTCTCTCTCTCTCTCTCTCTCTCTCTCTCTCGTCTCTCTCTCTCTCTCTCTCTCTCTCTCTCTCTCTCTCTCTCTCTCTCTCTCTCTCTCTCTCTCTCTCTCTCTCTCTCTCTCTCTCTCTCTCTCTCTCTCTCTCTCTCTCTCTCTCTCTCTCTCTCTCTCTCTCTCTCTCTCTCTCTCTCTCTCTCTCTCTCTCTCTCTCTCTCTCTCTCTCTCTCTCCGGGAATCAATCAACTGTCCAAGCCAGTCAGTTGTCGGCTGTGAGGATTGGGCTCACAGCTGGACAGAGTCAATCCGTAACCCACAGTGGAGTTTGGTAGCCGTCTGAGGCGACTTGCAGTCCTATTTAGGGACAACAGTACTTACCCCCTCACGGGGGAGGGGGTTGGAAAAGGTGCCCTAAACAAATGCTGTGTCTCACGACTTCTGCAGCAGACCGTGACTCGCAGACTGTAAAACACGCGGTCAAAAAAACACAAACAAACAGCAAAAACCACCGTCCCCGACCCCTCCCGCTGTACCCTCCGGGCTGCTCGGGCCAGTCAGCTCACTCTAGCAGCCTGGAATGTTCGTTTCCTTTAAAAAAAAATCAGAGGAGCAACCGACCGGAACGGAGGATGGTGCTAATTATTCGGGAACTGGCGTACTACAAGGTGGACATCGCCGCACTCAGCGAAACCCGATTCTCCGTGCCAGGCCAACTGGAGGAAGTGGGTGTCGGTTACACCTTCGGGAGCGGCGGCCCCCAGGCAGGGCGACGCGAAGCCGGCGTCGCCTTCGCTATCCGGGCCATCATCGTGGGAAGCCTGCCCTGCTTGCCGCAGGGCATCAACTATTGACTGATGAGCCTCCACTTGCCTCTTCGGATAAATAAATTCGCCATCATCTTCAGCGCCTACGCCCCCTTCGATGACCAGCTCCGACGAAGCAGAGAAAAAAATTATATGAAGATCTGCACTCCATTTGTTGACTTCAACACCCGCATCGGTACAGGCTATGCTGCCCGGAGGGGAGTGTTTGGTCCCCATGCTCTCGGCAGCTTCAATAAAAATGGCATGCTCCTCCTACGAACCTGTGCAGAGCACCGCCTCATCCTGATCAACACCCTCTTCCACCTTCCGGTGCGGGAGAAGGCCACCTAGATGCACCCGCGGTCGAGACAGCAACACCTGCTGGACTACGTCCTCGTCCGGAGATCAGACCAGTAGGACGTGTTGATGACAAAGGCGATCCTAGGTGCCGACGGATGGACAGACCATCGCCTCATCTCGAATATGCGGATCCGGCTGCAGCCACCCAGGGGACCTCAATGCAAGCGATCATCAGCTAAGTTGAATACAGTTTTGTTTAATGTACCTGCTCACAATCTCAATTTCAGCAACGAACTGGCTCACCGGCTAACTAAGCCTCCAGTCCCCCAAGAGGAGGCCTCCGTGGAGAACCGCTGGTGTCAACTGAGGGACACGGTCCAATCCACCGCTCTGGATGTCCTCAGCCGCGCACGTCAACACTAGGACTGGTTCGATGACAACGACGCAGCCATCCACACTCTGCTCGCCGAGAAGAACTGGCTGTTCAAAGCCTACATTGACTGCCCTACCGACATTGGTCTACATTGACCGCCCTTCTACCGAAGTCGCCGCCTTGCGCAGCAGCGGCCGCGATAAATTCAGAACATCTGGATAACTCGCCAGGCCGAGAAGATCCAAGGGTATGTGGACCGCAACAAACGGAAGAACGTCTTCGCTGCCATCAAGTCTGTCTGTGGTCCCACAGCCAAAGGGGTCGCTCCTCTTCTCAGCGCTAACGGAACTACCAAACTTACTGAGAAGACGCAAATTCAGAAGCGCTCCGCCGAGCACTTCAAAAGCATCTCTATCTGCCCCTTCACCATCCCTGAAGTTGCCATCGACCGACTGCCTCACATGGAGACGAATGCTGGCTTCTCTCTCTCTCTCTCCACAAAACCAGCAGGGCCGTGCAGAAACCCCAGAGGAAAGCTCCCGGATCAGACGCGACCCCTGGTGAGATGTACAAGCACGGCGGCCCCCAACTTATGAATCACCTCAGCGCTCTTCCAGGAGATGATGTGCCAAGGACAAGTCCCCACGATGTCAACGTAACCTGAATCGTCCATCTCTACAAAAAGAAGGGAATCGCCTACTCTGACAGTCACAGAGGAATCTCGCTGCTCACCATCTCTGGGAAAATCTTTGCTCGCGTTCTCCTCAATCGCCTCGACAGCCATCTGAAACAAGGGCCCCTTCCGGAAAACCGGTGCAGCTTCCGTTGTCATTGCGGCCCTACTGACATGATCTTCACCTCACGTCAGCTGCATGAGAATTATCAGGAGAGGCGGATACACCTCTACCCTCCCTTCGTGGATCTGACGAAAGCCTCCGACACGGTGAATCGCGAAGGACTGTGGACAATCATGAAAAATTAGGCTATCCCACTCATGTGGTGCGTCAGCTCCACGATGGCGTGATGGCGCGCGTCACTGACAACAGAGCCGTCTCAGAGGCATTCAGAGGCATCCTCTTCAGCCTCAGGTTCTCTGTCCTGTTAATAGTCGCCTACCGCGGTGAATGCCCCGGGATCTGCATCGCCTATCGGATGGAAATTCAACTCCTCAATCATCGGCGGATGCACTTCCAGTTGCATGTATCCATAACTACCCTCCATGAGCTTCTCTTCGCCGAAGATTGCGCTCTCAACGCAACGACGGAAGGGGAATGCAAAGGAGCATGACCTCTTCGTCGCCGCTTGCTACAACTCCGGCTTGACCATCATCGCGGAGGAAACGGTGGCCCTTGAAAAACTGTAGATCAACCCGGCAAACTGGGAGGACCTCACCCGGAACCGGTCGACCTGGAGGAGGACAGTGAAGACAGGAGCAGAAATCTACGAATCCTCCGCATAACCGCCGCCAAAGCCAAATTCGAAGCTCGTAAATCCTAACTGCCCCCGCGTCACAACGCCAACACTCAACGTCCCCCAACATACCCACGGTGTCAGCGAACATTCCGGGCACGAATCAGTCTTATTGGACCAAGTCGGACCAACTGTTGTCTCCCCGTCCACAGTTGCCGTGCCAAGCATGTCGATAAACAACCCTAATGATGCTACAGATCGCCCCTCGCCATCCTTCACCTGCACCCCCGCCTCAACATCTGCTGCGGCGGCTCCGGCCCCCATCACCAATCCAAACAACCATGACGCACCTTCAAACATCAACCCTGCCGCCGCCAACACCAGTGATGTGGACTCGGTCCCAACTTATCCGCACTGCAACCGCACCTTAAAATCAGGCATTGGCCTGGTCGGGCATCTGCGAATCCATCGCACGGAGACTGGCGAACTAGTGCATGGGGCCCCGACATGCAATCGCTGCGCTCGACTCCACTACCCTTTCTTCCCGCACGTTCACACATTGTACGGGCCTGCTCTGTCACATGCGCACCCATGAAACCGTAATTCACCACACACCTATGAACACTCCCATCACCAATTCTCCCATGAGCGTGACCACCGGTACCAGCAGCACAACCTACGCCGACTCAGCACCTCCCGACCTGTCATGGCCTCATTATCACCGTACATGCACAGGACGCATCGGCCTGGTCGGTCAATTGCGAATCCATCGCACAGAGACCGGCGAACCAGTGTCAGGAGCACCAACATACACCCGCCTCAATTGTCTTTACTGTGCACGCACACTCACACACTGTGTGGGCTGATTAGGCCACATGCGTCTCCCTGAAAACCTGCGGTAGAACACCGCCGGCTATACCACATTAGCACACATCATCAGCCTCTAAATCCCACACGATCACACATAATGCCATACGAAACGTGTTTTAACCAGTACCTCTCACTGAGAGGGAAATACCATCATCGGCTCCTTCTCCATGTGACCCCTCTGCTGAAAGTGTTATCCGAACCTAAAACTATAACGGTTTACTAAAAGCCGTGGCTTGGAAGGGTGCCTACTGACAATTTATACCAGACCAAGCTGCCAGCCCAGCCTGTGTTGTGTGTTTACTGGTTGACCAGTGAACCGGGAGTAAGACGGCGATGGCTCCTTTTCACCCCCTAGTTTTGGTAATCGGGGTTTGTGTCAAGAGGACCAGGACGTGCTGTGGCGCGCGCAGACGGGTTCACCAGCCCTGTCAGCCACTGCACATTCCCGCATCAGACAACTAACCGGCTTGGATGGTGGCCTGGTGCTCGGGGAGGAGGGAGAGAGTGCGGTCGGCGGCTCAGCGCGTTTCCTCCCTACAAACAATCGGTCGCGCTTGTAGCTGTCACAGTGCGCTAAAAGCTATGGCTTGGAAGGCTGCTAGTTGACGGGATAACTCGACCCCCGGACTGAGAATCAGACTGCAGTGGCCTTTATGGCACTCCCACTCAGCTGCCCCCTTGTTGTTGTCGTTGTCGCTGTTATGTCCTTGTTTTTGTTAGGTCATAGTGGGTGGGCCTGCGCCTTCTCCCATCTCCGGTGTTTTCGACTCTGTCTTGTCACCGGGACCAGGTGGACGACTGGAAGAGTGAATGAGTTAGATGTCGTGAAAGTCTGTTCTCAATATAATCCAACACAAGTCACCTTCCCTGTGGAGCATTCGGTTGACATCGTCAAAACTACGACGGTTGAAGTGGTAGCTGGCGGTGGGATGTCTGGTGATGGGTTTGGTCTGCGGTTTTTTTACCTAAGAGTTTCTTGGAGGTGAATGTTACCGAATTAGCCCATGCGGTGACTGAATGTACGTAAGCGGTGTCTATTGCCTGTGTTGAAGAATATCCAGGTTCACATAACAATGTCCTGTATCTGGTTGACCTGATCGCAAGGCCGAATATTGTTCTGTTTTCTAATAGGCCCCCTGGCTAGAACCCCCACATGCAGCAAGTGTTGTGCTGCGTGTCTGCCATTTTCGCCGTTAGCAACAGCTGCGACGTGAACAATTAATTAGCTTAACTTTGTACTGTTTCTTCTGAGTAGTTGTCTGGGCTTGAGCAGTAATAGTGTCTTAGGTAATTAAAAAGACCTTTCTTTTTAACAGGCACCTCCCCAGGCAAGAGACTTGCTCTGTTGAATGCGTATTCTTCTGGCGAGTTGTGGTCGAACACCTTCAGCGGTGGTCTGAAGAGTCAAACAGCTCAGAAAACACCCGCTTATCTCGTCACCAGGCGTCCGCACTTCTGGAGTCAATGGTGCCTTCGGTCGAGGACTACGTTAATTTTGTAACTCAGTAAGTTTCGATGCTTTTAACATGCATTGAAGTAGGCGTCATTTGGCGCACTTAACTGCAGCAAAGTTTTAAGAATGTAATGACTTTAAATCTTGCTGCTTTTAATGTCCACAGTGTTCCGACGATTTTGCGCCGGTTTTTGGAGATTTATATATTCGCTGGGAATTTCGGTTTCCGGACATTCCTTCTAACTCTTTCCTATTGGTGCGTTTACTCTAATCTACACACTCTCTCTCTCTCTCCTGCTCTTTATGAGGCTGCTCCTGGCGTAGGTTTCGAAATTCTGCGTGCGATGCATTCGCAAGTGACCAACCATGCCGATTGGTGATGTGCATGCGCGATGACAATGTGGACAGGATAGGTTGGGCTGGTAACAGATAATTTGGGTGCGTCTGGGTCAATTTTGGTGATTCTGCTGCTAGTGTTCGCTACGTTAGTGCAGGGGGAGTTGGTAGTGCTTGAGATGGCAGCTTTTTCGGGTCTGCAAGGTGTGCTTGGTGTGTCAATATTGCGATGAATTCCACTGCCATGGCTACGCATGTGACGGAGTAGGCCTATCCAGTGATTGGATGAATATGACAGCACGGACGGTGGAGGCTAATGCAACGAGCATATTTAGGAGCTCCTGGCACTGGGTAAGCCATCTAGGTGCGATGGATTCGCAAGTGACCGATCAGGCCGATGCGTAAGGTGAAGGTGCGATGGCAATGGGACAGGTTGGTGACGAGTCCACATCGCTGATGTTGGGGGCGGGAAGGATAGTGGCTGACGGGGTCATCGTGAGTGTTTTCAACACTGGTAGGGTTTGGAAAGGTAGTAGTCGTCGCAGCAGCCGCCGCCGCCGTCGTGGCGTCATGACTGAGATGGTGGTGGTGGTCGCCCTGAGGGATTGTGCAAAGGTGACAATAATGGCGTTTTTGGAGGCAGCAGGTGGAGCAGTAGGGTTGCTGTGGCATCGTGCTTGGAGCAGTTCGAGGACGCCGAGCTGTGCAAGGAATGTTCATCGTCAGTGTGGGGCTGTTGGTGGGAGTTGGGCATTTACGCTGTGGGCTTCAGGCGCTTAAGGCATACGAGCCATTCTTTTAACTTCGGCTTCGGCAGCGCCGATCCGGCTGGCTTCCTACATTGCTGCTCCAGTCTGCAATCCTCTCCCCTAGGCCGGGCGATCCCAGATGAGGTACCCCAGGTACTTCAAATGGATCGCAGCTCTCTGATTTCATCGCTGAAGCGGTCCTCCAAAGACCAGAGGAGCTAACGTTAGCAAACTAGAGGTCAAAATTTCGGGAGCGATATGTGGACACTAGTTTCGTTCTTATAAAGTGCAAATCGTCACGAAATGCCATGCGCTCCTGAACTCTGTTTTCATGATAGTCAATTCAATATGCGGGCAAAGAACAACAATGCGATATCGTTCCTGTAAGTCCTGTGTCATCTTAAGGGAACCTTAAGGGAACCACTTTATCAACATATGCTACATATCGCTATGCGACCGCCTGCGAGGGCTCTAGTCTGAGCTCCAGAGCACAACGGAACATACATGTTCCTTAAGCAGATCGATGAGCAACACACTATCATCATATTCCCGATCGCAACCGACAAAACACCGAGCCCGTGGCTCAATGGTAGAGCGTTCGACTCAATTACAAAAGGTCGCGGGTTCGAATCCCAGGTGTGCCACACTTCGGATTAGATATGGCTGGCTGATGACGGCTAATAAGCCAGAAATGGCCATTCCGGTCTCCCTTGTCTTTGTTGGTTCCACTTTATATATATATATATATATATATATATATATATATATATATATAATGATAGTGTGGGGCTCACCGATCTGCTTAAGGAAATATGTATGTCCCGTTGTGCCCTCGACTAGACAGACTCTCACAGGCGTCACATAGCGACTTGTAGCATATGATGGAATGGAACCGACAAAGACAAGGGAGACCGAAATGGCCATTTCTGGCTTATTAGCCGTCATCAGCCAGTCATACCCAATCCCAAGTGTGGCACACCTGGGATTCGAACCCACGACCTTTGGTATTTGAGTCGAACGCTCTACCATTGAGCCACGGGCTCGTTGTTTTGTCGGTTGTGATCGGGAATATGATGATAGTGTGGGGCTCACCGATCTGCTTAAGGAACATGTATGTTCCGTTGTGCCCTGGAGCTCAGACTAGAGCCCTCACAGGGCGTCGCATAGCGACTTGTAGCATATGATGGAATGGAACCGACAAAGACAAGGGAGACCGGAATGGCCATTTCTGGCTTATTAGCCGTCATCAGCCAGTCATACCCAATCCCAAGTGTGGCACACCTGGGATTCGAACCCGCGACCTTTGGCATTTTGCGTCGAACGCTCTACCATTGAGCCACGGGCTCGTTGTTTTGTCGGTTGTGATCGGGAATATGATGATAGTGTGGGGCTCACCGATCTGCTTAAGGAACATGTATGTTCCGTTGTGCCCTGGAGCTCAGACTAGAGCCCTCACAGGCGTCGCATAGCGACTTGTAGCATATGATGGAATGGAACCGACAAAGACAAGGGAGACCGGAATGGCCATTTCTGGCTTATTAGCCGTCATCAGCCAGTCATACCCAATCCCAAGTGTGGCACACCTGGGATTCGAACCCGCGACCTTTGGCATTTGCGTCGAACGCTCTACCATTGAGCCACGGGCTCGTTGTTTTGTCGGTTGTGATCGAGAATATGATGATAGTGTGGGGCTCACCGATCTGCTTAAGGAACATGTATGTACCGTTGTGCCCTGGAGCTCAGACTAGAGCCCTCACAGGCGTCGCATAGCGACTTGTAGCATATGATGGAATGGAACCGACAAAGACAAGGGGAGACCGGAATGGCCATTTCTGGCTTATTAGCCGTCATCAGCCAGTCATACCCAATCCCAAGTGTGGCACACCTGAGTTCGAACCCGCGACCTTTGGCATTTGCGTCGAACGCTCTACCATTGAGCCACGGGCTCGTTGTTTTGTCGGTTGTGATCGGGAATATGATGATAGTGTGGGGCTCACCGATCTGCTTAAGGAACATGTATGTTCCGTTGTGCCCTGGAGCTCAGACTAGAGCCCTCACAGGCGTCGCATAGCGACTTGTAGCATATGATGGAATGGAACCGACAAAGACAAGGGAGACCGGAATGGCCATTTCTGGCTTATTAGCCGTCATCAGCCAGTCATACCCAATCCCAAGTGTGGCACACCTGGGATTCGGAACCCGCGACCTTTGGCATTTTGCGTCGAACGCTCTACCATTGAGCCTACGGGCTCGTTTGTTTTGTCGGTTGTGATTGGGAATATGATGATAGTGTGGGGCTCACTGATCTGCTTAAGGAACATGTATGTTCCGTTGTGCCCTGGAGGTCAGACTAGAGCCCTCACAGGCGTCGCATAGCGACTTGTAGCATATGATGGAATGGAACCGACAAAGACAAGGGGAGACCGGAATGGCCATTTCTGGCTTATTAGCCGTCATCAGCCAGTCATACCCAATCCCATAGTGCCACACCTGGGATTCGGAACCCACGACCTTTGGTATTTTAGTCGAACGCTCTACCATTGAGCCACGGGCTCGTTGTTTTGTCGGTTGTGATCGGGAATATGATGATAGTGTGGGGCTTACTGATCTGCTTAAGGAACATGTATGTTCCGTTGTGCCCTGGAGCTCAGACTAGAGCCCTCACAGGCGTCGCATAGCGACTTGTAGCATATGATGGAATGGAACCGAAAAAGACGAGGGAGACCGGAATGGCCATTTCTGGCTTATTAGCCGTCATCAGCCAGTCATACCCAATCCCAAGTGTGACACACCTGGGATTCGAACCCGCGACCTTTGGCATTTGCGTCGAACGCTCTACCATTGAGCCACGGGCTCGTTGTTTTTGTCGGTTGTGATCGGGAATATGATGATAGTGTGGGGCTCACCGATCTGCTTAAGGAACATTTATGTTCCGTTGTGCCCTGGAACTCAGACTAGAGCCCTCACAGGCGGTCGCATAGCGACGTGTAGCATATGTTGATAATGTGGAACCGACAAAGACAAGGGAGACCGGAATGGCCATTTCTGGCTTATTAGCCGTCATCAGCCAGTCCTACCCAATCCCAAGTGTGGCACACCTGGGATTCGAACCCGTGACCTTTGGTATTTGAGTCGAACGCTCTACCATTGAGCCACGGTCTCGTTGTTTTGTCGGTTGTGATCGGGAATATGATGATAGTGTGGGGCTCACCGATCTGCTTAAGGAACATGTATGTTCCGTTGTGCCCTGGAGCTCAGACTAGAGCCCTCGCAGGCGGTCGCATAGCGACGTGTAGCATATTTGATAAGGTGGAACCGACAAAGAATCCCAGGTGTGCCACACTTGGGATTGGGTATGACAGGCTGAGGACGACTAATAAGCCAGAAATGGCCATTCCGGTCTCCTTGTCTTTGGCTACTCAGTTCCTGGAAAGGCTCAGGGGGATGCGACTCACCGCAGACGTGGTCATGGTGTCATTTGATGTCACCTCTCTCTTAACTTCAATCCCGCAGGACTTAGCAGTCAAAACGGTAAGCGAATTGCTTTGAGAAGCGGTACGATGCAGGCGAGTCGGTGAAGCGGGACATCTTGTCCAACTCTTAAAGTTCTGTCTTAAGACGTACTTAACCTTTGAGGGGACCATGTACGAGCAGATCAGAGGGACGCCAATGGGATCGCCGCTCTCGGGCTTCATCGCTGAGGCAGTTCTCCAAAAGCTTGAGACTCTGGTTTTCGAAAACTACAGGCCGACGTTTTGGACTCGATACGTCGACGATACCTTCGTCATCATCAAGCGAGAAATGATCGAAGGATTCCATAGCGTCCTGAATTCCGTCTTCCCGGACATCCAATTCACAATGGAGGCCGAAATCAACAACCAACTGCCATTCCTGGATGTTCTTGTCCATCGAAAAATCCAGCGGGCACATAAAAACTACGGTATTTAGGAAGGCGACCAACACACGCCAAATTCTAAGTTACCACAGTAAGCACCCGTTGTGCCACAAACGCAGCTGTGTGCGAACTCTTCACAGAAGGGCAGAAACACATTGCAGCGAGTCGGACGACAAAAGGGCAGAACGCCGCTACCTCCAGCGCCTTTTCATGGCCAACGGATACCCTCGTAACTTCATCGAGCGCAGCAGGCTGACCAAACCAAGACAAAATCTGGTAACAGAACAGCCAAAAGTCTGGCGTGCACTGCCATACATTGACGGTGTCTCTGAGGCAGTTTCCCGCCTCCTCAGACCGCTGGGGATCGGAATCGCCCATCGACCGGATTCAACCATTCGGAATCTTGTTATGAGACCGAAAGCCCCTTCCACGAGGTGAGACTTCAAACATCATCTACAGCATCCAATGTGACTCCTGTGAAGTTAACTACGTCGGAGAGACAGGGAAGCGGTTGCAGACCCGTGTTACCGAACACGTGCGGGCAGTGAGGAGAATGGACCCATTGTCCCTGGTGGCAGAACACTGTGCAAACTCTGGGCACACGTTCGCCTTCCAAAACGCCGAAATCCTGGGTCGAGGAAATGACCGCGTAACCAGGGAAACAATTGAAGCCTGGCACACGGAGCCTACGTCGATCAACCGTTGTGTCGCCCTTCCGGCAGCCTACCAGGCCCTCCGGGCGCAGCTCATCGAACGTAAGAGCAAACACGGAATTAGGCCAAACGTGAATTCCACCGCGGGAGATTCTAGGACGGACATGCACCTAACCACGCCACAATTCGGGGCCGATGAAGGCGCAGTCATGATCACCGCCGCATCAATTGCTACCCCGACAGACGAGGAGACATGCACTCAGTACACAAACAACACAGGGCGCCAATTAAGGTCAATGCTGACCCAGATAATGGCCGCCCCCCTCAACGAGAGACATGTCAACTGACAGAAATTTCTCCCCCCCCCCCCTTCTTCACCGCGGTGGCTACAGAGATGATTCCTGTGTGCATGCCGGCAATTAAGGACTCCCCCACCCCGTCCTCCTATAGTGCACACTGTTAAGGTGAACCCGTACAAACAACTCTGTCACAAACTGGCTATCACCCCCTATAAATACTGTGAGACGCGGTACGATACTCACCTCCGACGATGGAAGCTTGTATGCTTTTGAAACGTCAGGACAATACACCTTTAGTCCCTGAGATCGCCTTTTCTTCTCATATATATATATATATATATATATATATATATATATATATATATATATATATATATATACATATATATATATATATATATATATGGCCTACCAAAGCCCTCCGGACTTGAAGCTCAATTCGCATCCAACGCGAACATAGGCCGAACGTGTATCCGAACATCGGCGAGTTCATGGGGGACACGCATGCAATCGCAACACAACCCAAACCCAAAGAAGGAACAGTTATCGCCTCGGTCAGCTCAACCCCTTATCCAGCAGGTGCGAAAACACACCGAGGTGCGATCGCAACTAAGATTAACAGCCTGAGACGACAGCTTCGCTCGATAGGGGTCCTGACGACTACTGACAACATGTGAACGCCGGCATCTGACCAGATTGAGAACAACCCATCACCCGCCCTCCCTCCGTCCACCACGTTTCCTTTGTAAAGGCGAAGGATGATCAACAAGAGTGAAACACCGTCCTTCTTATCATGCAGCATAATGATTGAGGATATCCACCCCCAACCTGGCCCCTTCTCCACGCAAATTTGAAAGCCTTAGTAATCCCATATTAACCTTAATGTTACTGCCTATAAATACTGTGAGGCGCGGCAGTATACTTACCTCAAACGATGGAATCTTGTTTGATTTTGAAAGGTCAGGCCAATATAACCATGGTTCCCGTGATTGCCTCTTCTCATTTACGTCCGGGATTGCGCATCTTCGCTTCTATTAGCAAAATATAAATGAGTAACCAAAAGGCAATATCCGAAAATTATTGGAGACAAATGAATCCACAGGATGCCACCTTAGGGCGGTTTTATAATTTACCAAAAATCCACAAGCCGAATGTTAACCTACGCCCCACCGTGCCGCTGAAAGGCACGCCTACATACGAACTGGCTAAATGGCTTACTAAGCATTTGAAAAAAAGCTGATAGATGGTTTAGAACACACAGTCGTATCCTCAACGCACTTTCTAGAAAAACTCCGAGATGAGCTAAGGGTGTCCTTTGACGTCGTCTCTCTATTCACATCCATCCCAACAGAATTGACCATGAGAGTCGTCGATGACCTTCTGGTTAGTAGGTACAACGAAGAAGGAAAACTTTTTAAAAGGGAACATGCGATGGAGCTACTGGACTACTGCCTTCGCACGTATTATACGTTTAACGACCGTGTTTATGAGCAAATCCGGGGAACCCCGATGAGATCACCCATCTCCAGCCGTCTTGCAAGAACTGGCATCTCGGATCTTCCAGCTCTACAAACCGAAATTCTGGATTTGCTACGTAGACGACACCTTTGTTATCATACACTGAGAAGCCAACGAGGACTTTAAAAGGGATCTGAACTCAATTTTCCCACAGATTCAATTCACAATGGAGGAAGAAGAAGACGGAATGATCCCTTTCCTCGAGGTTCAGATATCAAGGTAGGAGGACGGAACAATCCAGACTGGCGTTTTTCGAAAAGCAACAATTACGGAGAAGGATTTTCACTACAACAGAGATCACCCCCTGTCGCATAAACGCAGTTGCGTCCAATCGCTTTTTCGCCGAATTCAGACACAGTGCAGCACAGAGGCTGAGAAGCGGCGAGAACGTAAAACCCTATGGTGCCTCTTTCTAGCCAATGAATATCCACGCAGCTTCGTAAACAAATGCTTGTACCAAAGGCACACAAAGACCGAAGGTGAGCTTAAAAAAGACCTGAAACCATCCATGTCTTGCCGTGTGTGAGGAACGTCTCAGAATCCACTGAGCGCGTATTAAGACCGCTAAACGTGGGCGTTGGACACCGGCCGAAGACCACCATCAGTCGCTTAGTCATGCAACCAAAGAATCGACTACCACCCGCGGACACGTCAGGCGTTATTAACTGCGTCAACTGTCTAGACTGCCCGACCAACTACTGCGGCATGACCGACAAACGACTGAGTACGCGCATGCACGAGCATGCTTTGGCCGTAAGGCGAAAGGATGTACGATCACACGTTGCCATGCACAGTCTAGAAAACAACCATTGGTTCACTTTTGACGGGGTCAAATTGCTCGGCCGGGTCGAAAGCAGACTGGCGAAAGAAGTCATCGAAACTTAGCAGTCAGATGCCAACTCTATCAACCGCAACAACGACCTACCAGTGCCCTATGAGGCCGTCAGGCACGATTAGCGAACGAGAGAAGGACCAATGAGAAGCGAGGCGGCACGACCTATCACAGTAAGCACGAAAGACCTATTTAAACCATGTATTTTCCTTGTTTCCTATCACCGAGACTGCATTAGTGTGTGAGTGGGAAACGTCAGATAATTAAATCTTCTACCCCATAGCTAAGCCGGGATCATGTCCGAGCCAGGTGCTTTCCCGCTGGAGAGTTGCCACCAAAATTTGGGGTGGTCGTATGGCACACTTTCTATGGTGTTATTTTTTGGTTTGTTGAATTTAACTGATACGCAGAAAGCTGTTTACTGATGAGGAGTTCACTTCAAGTTTCTTTATTGAAGGGAAAATGGGGCTAAACAGGACCACATCTGAGAATGCAAGATTTTGCGCACACTAGTGAATGCTAACGTTTAATTCTGTGCGTTATACTCTAAACGAACATTAATACAAGCCAGAAATATTTTCAAAACATCTCTTTAGAGAACGGAGCATTTATTATATATATATATATATTCCGAATGTTCGAGAATATGCAAGGCCCAAGTAATTGTAAAGAAGAAGACGGGAAGGCGTTCTCTGGGACCAGAATTTTATTCATCTGACGTTTCGAACTCTCACGCGAGCCCATCGTCAAGGAATAAAAGACTGTACAGCTCAGTGCTTATTTAACTCACCTCTGCCGAGTATGACCTTCATCAGCGCCATTGATTTGTTCGCGCAGGGCCTGATATGCAGCTGGCAGATCGATATGTCTATTGATGGATTCCGCGGTCGAGTGCCACGATTCCTGCAGCATGCGTGAAATTCGGTCGTCTGACTGGCCCAATATTCTCACGCTGCCAAAGTCAAAGTCGTGCTCTGGCGAGGATGCGTGAGCGGCTACCAAGGAGAGTTTATCCTTCCTTCTCACAGCGAGCTCGTGCTCGTGCATTCTCGTGCGAACCCGTTTGCCGGTTTCGCCAACATAATTTGCTCGACCACAACGGCAGTCTATCCGGTAAATGACGCCGGATTTTTGGTTGAGGGGGATTGGGTCTTTGAGTTGCATGAGTTGCTGGCGGATTGTCGCTTCCGGTCTGTGAGCCACGCCAATCCCAAACTCGCTCATTAGTCTAGCAAATTCTTCGGATACACCAGTTATGTAAGGTATTGCTCGCCAGTACTTCGGTTTTGGCTGCCCCTTCGGATTTATTCTCTTGGCCTCTCGCCTGCATTTCTCAACAAAACTCCAGGATATCCGTTGACCGTGAAGAGTTTCCGCAGAAACTGGACCTCGGCCTTCTTGTCGGCTGGTTCGGTGCAGTGGGTTTCCGCTCGACGGTAGTGTTCTCACACAGCTGCGTTTGTGCAAGAGGGGGTGGTTGCTAAAATAACTCAGAATGCGAGAGGTATTCGTCGCCTTCCTGTAAACCGTCGTTTTGAGTTCTGCATCGCCCTTTCTGTATACCAGCACGTCGAGAAACGGCAACTGACAGTCTTTTTCTTCTTCCATCGTGAATTGGATGTCGGGGAAGATCGAGTTCAGATTCTTTGTGAAATTCCAAATCTTTTCGCTACTAATGATGACAAATGCGTCATCGGATGAATACAATTCTGGTCCCAAAGAACGCCTTCCCGTCTTCTATATATATATATATATATATATATATATATATATATATATATATATATATATATCTGGAATTGGGTATGACTGGCTGATGACGGCTAATAAGCCAGAAATGGCCATTCCGGTCTCCCTTGTCTTTGTCGGTTCCATTCCATCATATGCTACAAGTCGCTATGCGACGCCTGTGAGGGCTCTAGTCTGACCTCCAGGGCACAACGGAACATACATGTTCCTTAAGCAGATCGGTGAGCCCCACACTATCATCATATTCCCGATCACAACCGACAAAACAACGAGCCCGTGGCTCAATGGTAGAGCGTTCGACGCAAATGCCAAAGGTCGCGGGTTCGAATCCCAGGTGTGCCACACTTGGGATTGGGTATGACTGGCTGATGACGGCTAATAAGCCAGAAATGGCCATTCCGGTCTCCCTTGTCTTTGTCGGTTCCATTCCATCATATGCTACACGTCACTATGCGATCGCCTGCGAGGGCTCTAGTCTGAGCTCCAGGGCACAACGGAACATACATGTTCCTTAAGCAGATCGGTGAGCCCCACACTATCATCATATTCCCGATCACAACCGACAAAAACAACGAGCCCGTGGCTCAATGGTAGAGCGTTCGACGCAAATGCCAAAGGTCGCGGGTTCGAATCCCAGGTGTGCCAAACTTGGGATTGGGTATGACTGGCTGATGACGGCTAATAAGCCAGAAATGGCCATTCCGGTCTCCCTTGTCTTTGTCGGTTCCATTCCATCATATGCTACACGTCGCTATGCGATCGCCTGCGAGGGCTCTAGTCTGAGCTCCAGGGCACAACGGAACATGCATGTTCCTTAAGCAGATCGGTGAGCCCCACACTATCATCATATTCCCGATCACAACCGACAAAAACAACGAGCCCGTGGCTCAATGGTAGAGCGTTCGACGCAAATGCCAAAGGTCGTGGGTTCGAATCCCAGGTGTGCCACACTTGGGATTGGGTATGATTGGCTGATGACGGCTAATAAGCCAGAAATGGCCATTCCGGTCTCCCTTGTCTTTGTCGGTTCCATTCCATCATATGCTACACGTCGCTATGCGATCGCCTGCGAGGGCTCTAGTCTGAGCTCCAGGGCACAACGGAACATGCATGTTCCTTAAGCAGATCGGTGAGCCCCACACTATCATCATATTCCCGATCACAACCGACAAAAACAACGAGCCCGTGGCTCAATGGTAGAGCGTTCGACGCAAATGCCAAAGGTCGCGGGTTCGAATCCCAGGTGTGGCACACTTGGGATTGGGTATGACTGGCTGATGACGGCTAATAAGCCAGAAATGGCCATTCCGGTCTCCCTTGTCTTTGTCGGTTCCATTCCATCATATGCTACACGTCACTATGCGATCGCCTGCGAAAGCTCGTGTCTGAGCTCCAGGGCACAACGGAACATGCATGTTCCTTAAGCAGATCGGTGAGCCCCACACTATCATCATATTCCCGATCACAACCGACAAAAACAACGAGCCCGTGGCTCAATAATAGAGCGTTCGACGCAAATGCCAAAGGTCGCGGGTTCGAATCCCAGGTGTGCCACACTTGGGATTGGGTATGACTGGCTGATGACGGCTAATAAGCCAGAAATGGCCATTTCGGTCTCCCTTGTCTTTGTCGGTTCCATTCCATCATATGCTACAAGTCGCTATGCGACGCCTGTGAGGGCTCTAGTCTGAGCTCCAGGGCACAACGGAACATGCATGTTCCTTAAGCAGATCGGTGAGCCCCACACTATCATCATATTTCCGATCACAACCGACAAAACAACGAGCCCGTGGCTCAATGGTAGAGCGTTCGACGCAAATGCCAAAGGTCGCGGGTTCGAATCTCAGGTGTGCCACACTTGGGATTGGGTATGACTGGCTGATGACGGCTAATAAGCCAGAAATGGCCATTCCGGTCTCCCTTGTCTTTGTCGGTTCCATTCCATCATATGCTATACGTCGCTATGCGATCGCCTGCGAGGGCTCTAGTCTGAGCTCCAGGGCACAACGGAACATGCATGTTCCTTAAGCAGATTGGTGAGCCCCACACTATCATATATATATATATATATATATATATATGACAGTTCGACCGAGGTCCACCGTATGCTTCACACCAGGTGGTTCAGGGACGGTGACTTGCGCGTGAATTAGTTTTAAGTGATAGTAGCCTTGCGCTGCAGCTACCGCACTCTCTCCTCCTCCCGCACCTGAACCCGGTGTCGAAACAGAGTCAAAAAGATCGGAAATGGGAGAATGGGCAGGTGGCTGGCGCGGCCGGAGCGGCCCCTGGCTCGGATCCCACGGAGTGAGAGTGCCATAAAGGCCACATTAAGAAGGAGTCATTGCAGCCTGACTCTCAGTCCGCCAGTCCGATTGTTTATAGTGAGGAAAAATGCGCTGAGCTGTTGACCTCACTCTTTTCCCCACCCCCACCATCAGACCACTGTCCGAGCCGGTCAGTTGCCTGATGTGGGAGTGGGCGCATTGGCTGACGGATCGGCGTACCCGTCTTCGCGCGCCACAGCACGACCTGGCCCCCATAACGCACATACCAGGATTTACTTACTCAGGGGATATGGACGAGCCATCGCCGTCTGACTCCCAGTCCACTGGTCAGCCGCTCGAAACACCAAACACATACACTGTGCCGACGGCGTGGTCTGGTGTAAGCGTCACATTGGGCGCCTTCCCAGCCAAGGTTTCTAGGAAACCGTGA
>WEDG01003438.1:0-25176 GCA_017591395.1 Schistocephalus solidus | reverse complement strand
AGTCAAAGCTCCTTGCCCTATCCAACCCAACTAATGCAGTTTAATATGTTCCCTTTGAGTTATAGACAAATGCGTGGTGATCTCCTGCAGACATTTCGCATCGTGAAGGGATTGAATTAGTGCCTGGAATACTCGGAATTCTTTGAATTTGCTTTCACGACCCATCTCCGAGGTAACCCATTGAAACTGCGCGTCCAACAGCCAAGACTGGATGAACGCAAGTTTTACTTCTCTGAAAGAGTGGTTTAACAATGGAATGCCCTCCCCGAAGACGTTGTGATGTCACCATCGCTGGAAAGCTTTAAAAGGAAAATTGACATTTTATGTTCCAAAACGAGCCGGAGCGATGAGGAAGTTATCTAAACCCCTGAGAGTCACGCTCCACTTGTCATATTTTATGATCGCCTTTGAACTTTTGAAACCAAAAATGTTTCTCTGTATACTGCATTTAAATTTCACGTTAATAATCAGGTACTCAAAGGCCCATGCCTATTTCCCTATATAAATTGAATAAGATTCAATTGACTCCGGTATCCTGCACCAGATAAAGGTGTGTTGGCGAACGGCTGCTCCCTGTCGGTTGAGGAATTAGCATATTACGGGCTGCAGAGCCAGCACCATTGCCCTAAGCATGAAGCCTGGTATATGTGTCAGAGTCCGCGAACGCCATTAGAACGGAAGAGAGGTTCCGCCGTGTCTGCACCCAAAATTCCTCAAAGGTGTCCTGAATGTAGAAAACTAGTGACGGCTCTCTTAAACAAAGGATAGATCTGCTTAATTTGATACTTCTGTGTAGCTTTTTCCAGATTATTATGGCGTTTAGTAAAAAACAACTGGCTACATCTAACTGTGAGTGCCAGATTGAGAAATAAAAAGACATCTGGAGGACTGGTGCGTCGACTGTTCGGGCTGCCTCAGAGTAGTAATGGGGTTAAAGGTACGACTGTTTAAAAGTTTAAACAGCAAAAATAATCTCTTCTGTAATCTGAAAAGCGACAATGGGTTGAAGGGAGTAAGCTCATGACGTTTTTAGTAGGAAAGGTTACAATGTTCTGAAGAGAAAACTCTTTTAGTAAAGAAATTCCGGACTGATTCTATTTCTTCCGTTTACTAGCATACAGAATGCTAAATAGAAACGAGCGCTATTCCAGACTAGGTCTAACGTGCCTTTAAAAAAACTGGTTCTTACATTGATAGTTGTAAAATTTATGAGAATAAACCCAGTAGTTTGGCAGGATTTCGAGACAAGCATGGTGCAGTGTTCCGACAGATTAAGACCACTAGCATATCATATGCCCAGATCCTTAATAACAGCGGGCACATTAACGTCGTAACTACATATGCTTAGCTGGGGATGATGGTCCTTGCCAACAACCATCACGGAGCATTTGTGCCGAAAAAGGGAAAGTCGCCAATCACAACAGCGCTGAGAAAATGCCTGAAGATCCTTTTTTCGGACCTCAAGCATGATGTTGTGATCTACCGGTTTATCTCAATGGACAAATTTTAAATCGACAGTGTACATAAAGGGCCTACAATACCGAAAAAATTGGGATAATCATTGACAGAAAGGCAAAATAGTAGCAGGTCAAGCATGCTACCATGAATAAATCCACTCTTCACATATGTAGGGTTGGAGATAACATTGGAAATTTTAACTCGTTGTGTACGTGCATCCAAATAGTAGCATATTAAGGTCAGAAGCTTGTTACCTATGCCGAAGCAAGCAAGTTTCAGCAGGATAAGATCATGGTCAACATGATTGAAATCAAAATAAACGGTGCAAAGTGCAAAACCACTATCTGTCAATTGTAGCATATGATCAAATAATGAGAGCTGGCGGGTGTAACAAGATCTTTTTTGCGAGCCCATGCTGAGCTGCATCAAGTAGGTTGTTCTCTTTTAGGTGACATATCACCTTGCTTTTGCTTAAGGTCTCGAAGATCTTTGATGTCGCTGGGAGTGCATTTATTGGCCTAAAGTCATCAAATGACGTAAATCGGCCATGTTTGGTATAGGCAGAACGTGCGATTCTTCCCATAAAATAGGGAAGGCTTTGCTTTCAATAGCAAGATTAAATATATTACACAGAAGGGACGGAAATATATCATTTACATCAGCCCTTAGAACGCTGATAAGGTCGCCATCTGGTCCGGGACTAAAAGATTGCCGAAAACGCCGAATAGCTACGGTCACGTCCCAGAGGATAAAAGTTATGATTTCGAGGATGGCACCGGTCCAAACCCAGATGGTTGGAAATTGAGTGAACGAATGTTCACTAACGGTTCTGGACAAGAAAGCATTGAAGCTACCACGCGTCATTTTAGTGTCAGCAATGGGGCTTTCTAAGGCGTCTCTACGTATGGGGCGATCTGCCTTTCTCTGCGATTTTACTGTGCACGAAAAGAGTTTCGCAATATTTAACGAAGGGTTTTCGGGAAAGTTATTACACCGGATAGATTTTTTCTTCAGAGAGCCTGTTAGCCTGCTCAAAAATTAGTTGGATCAAGGAAGAACGGAAGTGTCTTTTTAGACGAAAACGACGTGAGAGCCTACGCAGTCTACAAGTGGCACGGCCAATGGCTGGCAAACTCTAAAGAAAATAAGATCAAGTACGTTTGATCATCGGGTGTGAAAATCAACTACCTGATCCTAAATGCTGACATCTATGGCCTCAAGTAAGTCTTCGAAATTTGCAAGACTGGAAGTTGGAAACCATTGAACTTCAGGTAGATTTAAGTCACCTAAAATCAAGCAGTACTTCAGACGTAAGTCAGTTGTTGCGTGGTCCTAATCATCACTGGCGTTGTTTGGGTGATGCACACAACCAATGAGTAAAGATTTTTTATCCTTTAAAACAACTCGGAGCCGAGAGCTCTCTGGTACCGGGGTAAATGGTCAATAATCCAACGGCAGAAATGTAAGGGGTTGCTTAACATAGATACAGCTTACTTCGCCATGGCCCTCCCATCATTCCAAATGTGGGCGTAGCCTACTAAAGAGAATCCAGAGTCTGCTACGCAGGGTGTCGCCCATGCCTCTGTGACTATTAAAATGCCTGGACGCTGGACAAAAACCGAAGTCCGGAGCAAAAACATTTTATTAAGCATAGATCTGGCAGTTAAAACGAACAGTTTACGGGGACACGTCTTTGTTTTCTGTGATGGGACAGTTAGGTTGTCGGAGTGACTGCCTTCTGTCAAATAAGTGTTCTTTTCACTTAAAATATTTGTCCGTCCCTTATTTGGAGATGTGCATCGCCCTCGGTCCTTCGTCTTTCCAGCTCTATTAGTAATTGTCTCATTTTCATTCGCTCTTTCAGTCCATATTCAAACTGAAAAAAACTTCAGAGTGCAGACCCAGTAGGGCTGATTTTCGCTGTAGCTGGTGCGGTTTCTGTGCTTTGTTTTTAAAAATGAGTTAATGGGGTCGAGAATTTGAACCAGGTGCTGACGGATCCTTCCCTATTCTATATGCCTTGTGAATGTGGATGAGCTCACCTTCCGTTTGTGAGGTTTTTGCATGAAATTAAATGATATCTAAGCCATATTTAACTCGCTCCTTTGAAATTGTTGACGCTGACTCTGGGGGACTTTTTACAACTATTTTCTGTTTTCGACTCAACCGGGCGACTGTTTTTAGCTCAATTCCTTCAATTGAGCGAGTAATCGCGTCCAGTTCACTTGGTCCGATATGTCCAGATGACTGGCTGAAGCCCAGTTGTTGCTTGCATCGCTGAATTTATTTACGATCCCGATTCCGGTGAGACTTTTGGTGCCTGTTTTAAGCGTTGGAAGCCTATTTTCTGCATTGAATTTGCCAAAGCCGATGCTGCATGGAAGATGTGCTATTATTACGCAAATTGGGCACAAAAGAGCAGGCGTCGTACACTGACATGCTCCTGCCGAAGAACCCTCTGGATTTAAAATTCTATGAAACGTTAAACAACTTTCACAAATCTTCCAGGAGAAGTCATCACTGTTCAATATTCGATACCAAGGTCTCAAGCTGGTGAACAACGATACAGACGATTTTCTGACGCTTATCAGTATGGCAAACTGTGAGTGTGAAAAGATCAAGCGGCGAAAAGATGACAGAAGATCAATTTAAGTGCCCCATGTTCGTGAGCGCTCTTAAGTTACCCCGCGATGCTGAAATCAGAACCCATTGCTCAGCAAAATTTAACAGGACTCCAAATCCAACCTAAAGACGTTGACTCTCGAGTGTCAGCAGCTCAAGAATCTTAAATATGATTCAACCCTTGTGGAGTAACCAAGTTTCTCACTTGCCGTCACTAGCGTTCATGCGATCACCCACACAAATTCGATGTAACTACACAAGTCCCAAGACTCGACCCACAGAAAACAGCCAACAGCATGTTGGCAATGCGGTAATTAACATTTCATTCCCATCGGTCCATTCAAGAAGCACGTTTGTCAAAAAATGCCATAAGCGAGTGCACAAGCAAGATTATTGTCCGGCAGGCCAACCATTTAAATAAATGGTATGTAATATGAGGATGAGGCATCCCAAATGTTCTTTAGACCATTGAGGTCCAAAGTCACACTACATTCTGGCCACGTTCAATAATGAGTTTGCGGCCAGGAGAAAGTACCTTACGGTTATTGTCAATCGCAAAACAGTACGCCGCCAGCTCGATACGGCCTCAGACATTACAGTCATATCCAAGCATACTTTACATATATTTGGACGGACTCCGATGATCACATCGAAGAAGGAGGCGTTTAATGTTTCTGGATGAATTCTCCGGCTCACGAGTGATTTTGATGGTGAATTTTCGTTTGATGGCATTCAGTTCAAAGGAATACGCTACCTCATCCACCATCAGAACCTCAAATTACTTGACTTTGATTGGATCGAAAAATTCAATCTCCTGGAATTGCCACTTAACCATGTTTGCAATAGTGTGCAGTCATCTTAGCTTAGTCCCGCCAAATTGAATCCGCTGGCTGCAAAGCTTATCTCTACTCTACAGGAGAAATTCGCCTCAATTCTCCAAGACTGTCTTGGTTGCTGCACCAAGATGAAGGTCATTCTACATCTTCAACCGAATGTACAACTTGCATTCCGACCGGAATGACCAGAACATTATGCCACGATTGCAGTAGTCGATCAAGAACTTTATGGTTACCCTATTAATGTAAATTATCATTGCATATGTAAAGTCAATATAAAATGGTGAACATTTAAAAATTTTCGAGAAAAAGCATAACATAACTTCGAATGCGTTTTCACAGTGATAGGAAAAATATTGTGGAAGAAAAGTAGGCCCCGAAAGATTTTAAAAGACTAGTTTAAAGTAATAATGTTTTAAGTGTCATCTAAATTCTAAATTCTAAATAAATTCTAAATCTTTTGTCAAATATTGTGCCATCAAGCCTTTTAAAAGCAGAATGCTGTCGGCGGCAGCCATCTTGCTTGTTAACAAGTTTCAAGGTCATACGACTCGTTGGCTGAAAAATTTTCGAAGGCTCAATCGCCTGCGTGCGTTTTTGACCGTGTAAGGATGACCACGCAGATGAGTTGTGCAGGCAAACTCGAAGAAATCATCCGATTTCAGGGAAGAAGCATGGCTTCAGATAATCCGGAATGTTCAGAGCAGGCTACGCCGTAAGTGCCTGTAGGAGAGAGGAAATAAGTCAAACTTTTTTAAACTTTTCCGAAGAGATCAGGGGGGAATATTTTTAATGCACGTCTGATCCAATGCAGTGTACATGTTGCCTTCTAGAATGCTTTCTTACAGTGTTCTGAGGGCATCGAATTCGCACTTGTCCACATGCCCAGATCTTTGTGTGTTTCTGGCTCTTTTGATGCAGTGCCATAAGAAAGGAACTGGTGTTTCCGAGATACTTTTTGACCGGCAATTATGTGAAGAATAACACACTTGGATACATTAAACTTAAGAAGCCACCTGGCCAACTAGGTACTTAGTTTGTAGATATTCGATTGTAACCCTTTTGCGTCATCAACATAGCTGACTTCAGTGCATATTTTTATGTCATCAACAAACATGACAGCATCACAATCCAGGTAATTGAGACAGTCGTTCAAGTAGATTAGGAAGAGTAAGGGGCCCAAAACAGAACCCTGTTTAACAAAACTTTCTACTTTTGCCAATTCCGAGCTAGAGTTTCCAACAACAACTCTCTGTACCCTGAAAGACAAGAAACTCTTGATCCAATTGAAATGTTTTTCTTGAATTCCTACGTTTCAAATGTTCTGTAAAAGAAGCCCGTGTTGTACGCTATCAAAGGCCTTTTTGAAGTCATAAAATACAAAATCGACTGTTTAACCCTTATCTGTGGCCTTTGTCCATTTCTCATGCGAATGAGGCCGTGTTTGACATTGCATAAGATTTGGTTGTTTTTCAGATAGCGCGTTAAATGCCTCTTGATAATACGCTCCATAATTTTTTACACACCACGCAAGTTAAACTGACAGGGCGGTAATTTTCACAGTCCAGTCGTGAACCTCCTTTATAGATCGGGGCGATGAATGCAAACTTCCATTCTTCTGGGAGTTCGCTTTCTTCCAAGTACTTTTGGAATATGATGGACAGTGGCTCACACAGTTCGTCAGAAAGTTCTCTAAGTGCTAATACAGGAGTTCTATCCGGCCCAGGCGACTTGGCAGGCTTTAAACGGAGTAATTCGGTTCTTACTATGGGGGATGAAACGTCTAGGCCTAGGTCCTCTGTTGTGGATATGGAAGGGAAAGGAGGGATAAACATTGGTTGACAAACGGGAGGAATAGCAGCAAAATAATAAGGCTCTCGGGTAAAGATGGTCTGAAAGAATTTGGAAAGAAGGGATGCAGCAAGGCCTCTCACATCTGCAAAACGCAACTATGAACACATCGAGACGGAGGCTTTGAACATTATCTACGTCTTGAAGAAGGTCCACAAGATGCTTTCTTGCCACCATTTCACTCTTCTAACGAACCATAAGCCTCTTTTTGCGATTTCCGGCTCGAAAAAGACATTTCTATGTACTCGGCAAACCGCCTTCAGCGCTGGGTGACCATGCTGCTGGGTTACGGCTTCGATATACAGTACCAGTGAACCACAAAAATGGACCGGGCAGACGCATTCTCGCGCTTAATCAACTAGTGGACTAAGGAACCTGAGAACACAGTCATCATGTCCGTCTCCGTTAAGTCAGAGGTTCACTATCTGTTTATGAATTCCATTGGCGCAGTCCCTGTCACGTTTGAGTAAGTTAGAAACGCAACCCAAAAGAATCAACTGTTGAGGCAATTCATTCAGTATCATCGTTATCAGTGGCCTGCGAAACTTTCTGGAGAACTGCAGTAGTTCTACCATTGACGTCATTCTCTGTCCACCGTTAATGACTGTGTCATGTTCTATGATTGTATAATTGTTCCACAGAAACTCCAACCAAGTTTCCTGAGACAGTTTCACAGAGGAATTCTGGGCATTAGCCAAATGAAGGCCCTCTCTCACAGTCATATGTACCGGCCCCATATGGACCAACAACTGGAACAGCTGGCCCGCTCATGCACCAAATGCGCCTTCGCATCCAAGTCGCCAATGAGGACCACACTCAAGGCATGGCCTGTCTCACAAGCCCCGTGGTCCAGGATTTACATTGATTACGCTGGAACGATCAATGGCCAGAACTTCCTTATCGCGGTGGACGCATACAGCAAATGGCCGGAAGTCTTCCACATGGAACGCACGACACCTGGCGCCACAATAAACACTCTTCGCTGACTGTTCAGCGGATTTGGTTGGCCCGAAACTTAAGTGAGTATTAATGGAGGGCAGTTCACGTAAATAAATAAATAAATTGTATATTTAAGGCACAGAGTGCCCCGTCATTTCAAACTTAGAATCGTGGTATAAATAAATACAAACTGGATAATTGCTGCACTATGCAAGCCCCGTCATTTCAAACTTAGAATCGCGGTATAAATAAATACAAACTTGATAATTGCTGCACTATGTGAGATCAACTGCCTTCGCCCGATTCTGCAAGCGGCCAGGAAGTAACCACTTGCGCTCACCTCTATGTAACCCGCAGTCTAACGGACCAGTTGAGCGATTACTCGACACGTTCAAGTGGGCTCTCCAGAAGTTAAAAGGGGATGGGACAACGGAAAAGGCTCTCAAAACATTTCTGCTGCACTATCGGGCAACCCTAAACCCGAACGCTCCACACGGTGCCTCTCCGGCAGAATCTTTGATGCAGAGAAAGCTTCGCACGCCATTCGACGTAATTCTCCGCTGTCACCTGTTAGGGTTGGTGATGAAACTATTCATCCAACGTCGATGAATATGCAATTCAACCGACGCCATGGAGCAGTGCAAAGGTTAGTCCATCCGGTTGAGACAGTCCTGGCAAAGGATAACAGGAAAAACCAGGAGAAGTCGACGTTTTGACGTGTTGACCGAATGTGCGGTGACATGGCCCAAGAGATTCAGGTTAGATCAGACATTTGGGTACGTCACACCAATCAGATGAATCACACCGATTGTACTGGCGCACCAAATTCAAGCACAAACCTATCAATAGAACTTCTACCACACACATTCTCACAATAAAAAGCATGGTCAGAAACCACATCTCCAGTGTCAAACCGGTCCACTCAACCACTTAGACGATCGGGTCGACGAAGAATGCCAACAGTTCAATTGAAGGTCAAATCCCGGCTCAGATCGTATGACTCAGCTCAAAGGTTGGAAGTGTTAGGAGGAGCCATGGGCATTCGGAATTTTTTTTCAGCTGGAATATGGGCTGAAAGAGCGAATGAAAATGAGACAATTACTAACAGAACTGGAAAGACGAAGGACCAATGGCGAGGCACATCTCCAATTAAGGGACGGACAAATGTTTTAATTGAAAAGAACACTTATTTGACAGAAGGCAGTCACTCCGACACCCTAACTGTCCCATCACAGAAAACAAAGACGTGTCCCCGTAAACTGTTCCTTTTAACTGCCAGATCTATGCTTAATAAAATGTTTTTGCTCCATATTTCGGTTTTTGTCCAGCGTCCAGACATTTTAATAGTCACAGAGGCATGGGCAACACCCTGCGTAGCAGACACTGAACTCTCTATTGTAGGCTACGCCAACATCTGGAATGATTGGAGGGCTATGGTGAAGAAAGCTGTATTTATATTTAGCAACCCCTTACATTTCTGCCGTTGGATTATTGACCATTTACCACGGTACCAGAGAGCTCTTGGCTCCGAGTTGTTCTAAAGGATAATAAATCTTTACTCATTGGTTGTGTGTATCGCCCAACCAACGCCAGCGAGGATTACGACCTCTTTCTCTAGCAGCCGTTCCACACAACAACTGACTTACGTCTGAAGTACTGCTTGATTTCAGGTGACTTCAATCTTCCTGAAGTTCAATGGTTTCCAACTTCCAGTCTTGCAAATTTCGAAGACTTACTTGAGGCCATAGATGTCGGCATTTAGGATCAGGTAGTTGATTTTCACACCCGATGATCAAACGTACTTGATCGTATTTTCTGTCGCTAATAGCAATGAAATACGATTCAAAGCTTGACTGGTCGTACGTCAATCGTAGCTGGAATTTGATTGGTTGCTAGTGCACCTCGATGATGCCTCGCTAAGGGCGCAAAAGAATGCGCGCAGCGTTATTGGCAATTCGATCGGGCACTGAGCTGTCAATCCCGGGCGCGCCATGCCACGCCATTTCCTGTGCTCTCGTGGTGTGATGCGGTCGCTTAACTGCCTGCATCCGTTTTCTGTCTATACTGACAGTTATTTTGCTTATTTTATGCAGAATGTTTATATCAGTTTCTAAGAGAACACTTACGAGACGTGCCAAGAAAGACTTTCTGGATGATTTACCTCAAATTGCGGACTCATCTTCATCCTCGTGGCATCCGACCACTTCCTCTTCTTCGTTATATGATGACTCGGACTCAGAAATGCCCTCCGTTGATGAGGAGATAAGTTGGACGTCAGATATATATGATGTGGCCGCAAATGAATCTTCAAGCACACCTCAAATTGAAGAGTAACCTACGGTTCGAGAGGCTATGAGTTCATGGGCAATACGCTTGCGTATACCATCGATTAATCTGAGCAGTCTTCTGAAGATTATAAGACGGCTGACCTCAGACACACGAGCGCTGTTAGGTGGGGTAGGTTATGTTTCAACGGTAATGGCAATGGGAAGTGGTGAGTACGTTCATTAAGCACTTGTGAAACAGTCAAATGAGCAGTTTCAAGACCTTAACAGGCGTCTAATAGGCAACAGTGTTGTAACTTATGGAGCTATTCCTGGGCTCCCTATACACAAGAAAACTAAGCGCGGGTTTCGACCTATCCTAGATAGAATTATGGAGCCCTTTGTTAGTGAAATATTCGTTGTGGAAATTTACTGTGGCAATGGAAAGCCTTCAGATGTACAAACTTTCTGAAGGGTGGGGAAGTCAACAACCTGAGTCCACATGCCATTATCTACGGCCTCGAGTAAGTCCTCAAACTTTATGGAGCCGGAAACCAGCGAATGTCAGGAAGGTTGAAATAACCTGCAATTAAGCAATACTTAAAATTTAAGTCAGCTGCGGCGTGAATTGCTTGTGAGAGACAAAGATCAAAATCCTCACTGGTATTGGGCGGGCGATAGGCACAGCCAATGAGTAAATAGTTCCTATTTTTAACGTACTTTGAAGCAAACAGCTCTCATCATTTGCAGTAAATTGTGGATGGTCTATTGATGGGCTCCCTATACATAAAAAAACTAAGGGCGGGTTTTGGACCTATCCTAGGTAGAATTATGGAGCCATTTGTTAGCGAAATATTAGTTATTAAATTTACTGTTGCTATGGAAAGCCTTCATATTTGCAAACTCTCTGTATTTAGAATTTAGAATTTATATTTGGTTAGCACCGGCAAGGCACTGTCTAAGCAAACATTAGTAACGAAATAAAGTTATGAGAATGTGTGCAGATAAAATGTACAAATACATAACTTGTCCTGCTATGTCAACAGTTAGCGATGTTTTAAAATTAATGGTGAACTAGAAAAAATAGGCAGTGAAAAAAACTCCTACCATAAAAATGGAGGCAGAGTTCATTAAGCCTTCATTTTTTAATAGAAGGTAGGAGAAAAAAAATGCCTAGGAAAAAATGGTCAGGTGGTAGATTAGGGTAATACGGTAGTAGCATTTCAGAATGAGATAATGAAACGTCGAGGTGATTTGTTCTTGATCTCTTAGGCGTATGAAACAAAATCCCACGAAAATGCGTCAACGAACTTAAGTCCTCAGCATCTTAGGATCCAGAATTGAATTCTGATGATGGTTTGTATCCAAAGAAACGGTAGCAATTTAGACTGTGGACAACCGAATGTGTACGTCCGAATGACGTCATCGTTTGGATGACTGGTGATATAAGGAGACATCATAGTTCATGGGCAACCTGAGGTAGCTAAAATATAGTTTCAAGAGGGGTCACTTAAATTCCCGATGGTCCTTTCTCCGAGTCATGGGGAAAGCTACTGGGAAAAGATGAGGAAAATAAAAGGTTAATAGAATCAGTGTTAAGATAAATGTGCAGTCTTCGCTTGAATGCAGATAGACTAGTTAACGACCTAATTTCAATTGGCAAGTTATTCCAAAGAAAACTATACCTAGAAGCAAAGAAGAGGGGGCGTTTACACGTGGAGGATGCAGGGGGAGGTATAATAAGTGCAGAATTACTTAGGTTATAAGGAAGACTAACGGGGGTAATGACAGAAAGCTTGGGGAGAGTTGAACTATTATTTAGTCGGAAAGGAGACAAAAACCTGCTTCAAGTCGCCTGACCCAAAGAAATTTTAGCTTCATTAACTGGCATCTTGTTGAGTAGGAAGTAGTTGAAAGAGTCGGAAATAGGAGTTTTTTTGTGAAATGTCTTAGGACATTTTCAATTTTTGAACGGCTAGATTCGTTCATTAAACCGAAGAAAGGACAGCAAAATTCAAGAATGGGAAGTACAAACATACGATAAGGTTTTAATTTAATTTCAGGAAGGTAGAAATTATAAGAAATAAAGCCGCAAATCTGAGCAGCTTTGGCTGTAATTCTATCGGCATGAGGCGAAAGATCTAATTTATTGGTGTAGCTTAAGCCAAAGTCCTTGATGGAGGAACATTCAATCATAGGGCAACCTTCAAAAATAAGAGGTTGCGGCAGCCTTACAGGCCCAAAACTCATGTAGCGACACTTAGTAGGCGAGAACTCCATTAGCCATGTGGAGCTCCAGGCCGAAAGAGCGCCTAAGTCTGAATGAATTTGTTCTAGGCACCGTTCGGTCGTAGAGTTAGAGAAGGAATACACGCATTTGAGGTCATCAGCATAAATAAAAGATTGAGAATGTTCAACTATCGATGAAATATAATTTATATACAGTAAGAACAACAAAGGACCTAATACGGTACCTTGAAGGACACCACTATCAATCGGGGTAGCACTTGAGTAAAACTAAAACTTTTTGCTTTCGATCATTTAGGTATGATCTAATAAAGTCAGTAAAGGGACTACGAAATCCGATAGCTTCTAATTTAGCTAGAAGTCGTTTATGAGGCACTTTATCGAATGCCTTACTAAGATCAAAATAGATAACTACCACAGAGAGATGATCATTACAAAGAGAGGTTAGAAGATTTAGAAAAGACATGTGGCAGGTTTCACACGAGCGGTCCGGTAAGAAGCCGTGTTTGGAAAAGTTGATAATTTGATTGCTTATGCAAAAATCCGTGATTTGTTTTGCAATTAGTTTGTCGAAAAGTTTAGCAAGAGAGGGCGTTTTATGAACACCGCGATAGTTATGAATGTCCGAGCGGGAACCGGATTTAAAAACTGGTATTATAATAGAAGTTTTCCAGTAATCGGGGAAGAAATCATTTTCGAGAAATACGGAGAATAACTTGCTTAGTAAAGGTGGAATATCCCTTAACTGTTCAATAAGTGAGTTTGGAATGTTATCAGTTCCAACCGAATGTGAATTTTTTAGGTGAGCTATTTCCTTTTGAATACATGAAGGCGAGAAATTAATGGTTGTTAGAAGCGAATTTGAAAGCAGAGGAATTGTGGGAGTGGGGCTAGTTTCAGTGGTAAAGTGGTTGGCAAAAAACGAATTTAACAACTCTGCTTTGCTCAAATCGTCTGTAACAAATGTTTTGTTACAGTTGAGTAAGGGCGGAGTTACATTCAGACGCTTAGCCGATGACCGAACATGGAAGATATGAGCAACCGATTTGGATGAATTGCCATCACTTAGTGCCCGAGACTCCCTACGCTTATCTCTCGCGAGCCTGATTTTCAATGCTTATTCAAATATTTGTGCAATCCCTAAATGAACTGACAAAGAGCTTTTAGATGAATCTTTAAGTTGTTTTCGTAATTTTTTAAGGCTGTTCTGGAGAAAATGCGGAACAGTAGAAGAAGCTGTATTTGAATTAAAAAAATCTTAAACGGGATTAAAAGCCTGGATTTTGTTCTGTGAGGCTCTGCAATAGCTCACGGAAAAAGTGTGGATCGTTGATTGCGAATATGCTATGGCAATCTAGATTGCTTACGAAATTATTTATCATTTCATGGTTTGTGTTAGCAAAGTCGAGGTAATTGCATTTAACCTCAGGCTTCGTAAGAAGGGGGACTGGAAAACAACAGTGAATTATTACGTGATCACTTGTGAAAAGATCATGATGAAAAATTCATAAAGAGAGGCTGGACATCATT
The DNA here is from genome assembly GCA_017591395.1 of Schistocephalus solidus. Classification (NCBI taxonomy): domain Eukaryota; kingdom Metazoa; phylum Platyhelminthes; class Cestoda; order Diphyllobothriidea; family Diphyllobothriidae; genus Schistocephalus; species Schistocephalus solidus. The sequence continues at coordinate 11,429 of WEDG01003438.1, read as the reverse complement.
TGTAAAATTTAAATCTAAAATGTTGTCATTTCTAGTAACTGATCTGACCAGTTGGGACATGTTTGAAAAGTTAATAGTATCGACCAATTTCTGATGTTAAGGCGGAGAGGAATTTGCCTGCCAGTCAATGTCTGGCAGATTGAAATCGCCTACGATTATTTTGACATCAAATTGAGTGTCTGCAACTTTTTTAAATAGTTCACAGAGCCCGCTTTCATTGCCAGAATAACACGGAGGCTTATAGACACAGCCAATAACCGCTTTTTTATTGTGAGGGAAGATGACTTAAGCAAAGCATACATTTCCAGAAAAGGACGAAATGCTCAGCTGAAAAGGGAAATGTACAAAGGATGACTTAATATAAAGGAGGCAACCACCGCCACGTTTTTCAGCGCGGTCTTGTCGGTACAAATCGAAATTATCTATAGCAAGCGTTGAGTCAGAAATAAGAGAGTGGCCCAGGATTCAGTGATGCACAGCACATCTGAATCAAGCTCAAAGGCTACTGTTCTAAGCTCAGCCATCTAATTTACAACTGATCTCGCATTGAGTGAAACTAAGCTGAGCGTATTCCTGAGCTGCAGGTTACGCTCATCAGTATTTATAAAAAAGGATAATTTGGTGGCGGAGAAGAAACTGGAAAGAAGAAACGAAAGGTGGGAAAGAAAAGAATTTAAATCTTTGGTCAGAGATGGTCTGCGTGTCAAACATTTCAAGAGAAACCTTGGGTTTCGTTTTGCAGCTGTAATTTGCGATGCTCCAGTGAGAGCTTTTATTAAGCAAATTAAGAATGTAAACGCCTATTATGGCTGTGAGAGGTGTTGCATTATAGGCGATTACGTAGATAAAGTAGTATATGATAGCGTCTCAGAGCATTTGAGGACGGATTCCGATTTCCTCTCCGTCATAGATGACTGCCTTTTTATCAGCACTTCACCACTGCTGGCATGTAAGATGGGAATGATTTCTTCCTTTCTGTTCGATCCTCTACATTTAGTTAACCTGGGTTTTATGCGACGGATTCTGAACTTGTGGCTGAAAAGCCCAATAGGAGCGCATTTCCGGTTGTCACCTAAAGCGCTAACTACGGTGAATGATAGATTAAAGTTGCTTAATGCCTACTTGCCAAGGGAATTTTCACAGTGCGCAAGGTCTATTACTGGGTACGATACCTAAAGGGCACTGAACTGCGTTAGTTTCTACGGTACACCGGTATAGTCGCCCTTAAAGATGTCCTTTCCAAAATATATTGGAAGAAATATTTTCTATTGTTCACGGATATACGCTGTCTTGTTCGTCCCCATTCGTGCAAAGAATGGTTGCCCTACTGTAGGCAGCTGCTGAAAAGGTTCGTTTAAAACTATTCGTCCTTATATGGTAAGTCGGAAATGGTGTACAATGTTCAAAGTATTGTTAATCTACCAGATAATGTCCAACGACATGGTCCCCTTGATAGTTTCTCGTCTTTCCCTTCCGAAAGTTATCTAGCAAAAATGAAGCGTATGCTTCGCAAACCATCGCAGCCACTTCAGCAAGTTGTCCGTAGGCTAGGAGAATTATAGGCAAAGCAGCGGCCGTTAAGTGGTCTATCAGAATGGACTTCTATCTATGAACACCGCGACGGGCCACTACCACCATCGGGTATGTATTGTTGACCTCGGAGTTTTTTCTGTTTTGCCAATTAAAAATAATCGGCCATTTGGAGAGACCAATCAAGTCCTCTGACATGTTTGAAGACTAAGATCATATTCTTTCTGTATTGCCTATTAGAGAGGAAAAATGTTAATTCTAGTTGACCCTCATAGGTTAGACATTGAAATCCACTGACTAGTTTCGTTGCCCTCCGTTGAACTTTCTCCAACGGAGCGTAGTCGTGTTTCGTTCAGAGGGCGCCACGCCTGAACGCAATATTCCATGAACCGGCCGGATAAATGTTCAGAACACGCGTCCAAGAAGCTCTTCATCAAAATTTTTGAAGGATTTTCTGATTGCTCCATAGGTACACATAGCTTTCTTAGCTATATTAGAACAGTGAGACGATTGTTTAAGAGTGGGTGTTATCCACATACCAAAGTCATTTGGAACATTTACCTCCTCGAGTTGGTGACCACTGATGAAGAAATAATTTTCAAAACACATCAACCTTCTGAAACTAGACCGTCATTATATAATTTGACATTAGTTAATTATGTCTGATGATCGAATTCATACTTGACGTCCCAGAAGGACTAAGAAATGCCCGATATAGTCCAATGTTTACGTGACAAACGTGCCGTTCCTCTTGTCGTCATCGGTTCCTAGAACAATTACCACCGTTACCGTTTTTTAGGACAATTCATCTGTTAGCAGTGGTTCAAGTAGAACAATGCCTATTGCGCAGTCTCCTTCACATGCGGGTAAGCCATTACCTTCAAAAGAAAATCTTCCTAGATGGCATTCGGCGCCACCAAAAAAGGCGACGTGGTCATAAAACAAGAAGACGCAGCCAATCAGTCAGCAAAGCAAGTCTTCGATGGCTAATGCAAAGCCGAATGCAAGAAATAAGGCATTTGCAGGCTTTGAAAGTGGAGGTGGTGGCCATATGGCATCGCTTGGATGAGCAAATGGGTAGCTCTGACACCCTTGTATCCCAGCCTACATCAAGGGGTCCGATTGTAAAACAAAGGTCAAGCCTTGACGAAGTAGAGGCCCTGCCCAAAGACGTCGTAGACAGGGCATATAGGCAGCAGTTGGAAGGTTGTCTGGACATTAATTACCGTCTAACTAGGTTACCCCTTTGGCCTCCCTTGGCGGTGATAGCGTCAGCAATTTTGCTGATCGCGTTTTCACAGCCCTCTTCGCCGATGAGGTTACCCACCGGTTAACTTTCTACGGTCAGCACCAGGACAAGAAGGCCTTTTTCATTTCCCGTTATACGCACTTATTTTGGGTAAGATAATTCTCATTAATTACATATTCATGTGAACTTCAGAGGAGTTCAATCTTTGGAATAATCCACTACAGGTTGATAAATTGCAGCTTGAACGAGCTTTCAAAAATGCATTTAAAAAGGTATATGACCGACTGCAGTAAAGGGGCTTTAAGGCAGCTAAGGGGCACAGTGCTGATAGTTAGTAGATATTACTTTTCAATGCTGTATGCGAAAACTGACTACATAAAAACATGCGCATTGTTTACTCACCATCACTAGTTTCATTGTCTTTTCATTTCAGGATGGATCTCCATGAAATGGCTGAGGGATTGCCGGGTCCATCAACACAGGACTAATGATTTGGAGACATTTATAAGATTCGTTGCTGTACACTTATGTTTTGCATCTTTTTATACAAAATATATTTTACTTGCTCATGCTGTCTTTCGAAAGCCACCTTATCATTAATAACTATACTATTATAATTTAATGGGGATCGTTTAGTAACCGTTTAACATGTATGGGCGTCTACTAAAGGAGTAACAGGTTCCACTGTGCGGTTGAAAAATTAGATACGAATTTTCTGATCCAATTCCAGTCCCAATTAGGCGTTCATGGTGGGATCCGATTCGCGTCCGAATCGTTATAAGGGTACCCTACTATACCACCTGACCTTATCTTCCTAAGCAGTTTTTTCTCCTACCTTCAATTCGAAAATGAAGGCCTATTAAACTCTGCCTCCGTTTTTAAGGTAGGATTTTTTTTCACTGCCTATTTTTCTAGTTTACAATACATTTCAAAACATCACTAACTGTTGACCTAGCAGGACAAGTTCTGTCTACATTATTAAGTATTTGTACATTTTATCTGCACACTGTCATTTTTTTTATTTCGTTACTAATGTTTGTTTAGACAGTGCCTTGCCGGTGCTAACCAAATATAAATTATAAATAAATTAAATCTGGTAAGCCGTCTGGGTCGCGTCACTACCAGCACCAGCCCCGCCTAGCCCCCTCTGGCCCCCTCACTAGAAAAATTTGCGCAACGGGACCCCACGATTTTCTCGCATTAGCAGCCCCTTTTCCTTTATATAGAACACCCACCGCACATAGCCTTCCCCATCATAATCGGCCACTACTGATATACCCCTAATTATTGTTCTATTAACGGCCCAATTTTATACAATAAATATGGCTTCAGTTTGGGATCCATTCAAGTTATTCCTGCGATGTACCCACTCACTCATGAAATAGGATATGTGAAGATGAAATTTGCAAAATAGTTTATTACAAAGTAAGTTAAAAAAACTGTACATGTGTAGAAAAAAATTTGTTACGTTGTATCCACAGTGCTGTCCTTATCCGGAGGGGGTTCCTAAATTAAAAAGAAATATTTTGGTTAGCATGGTGAACATTATGAAGGGAGTTGTAAATCACAAAGTCAGGATTATGGACAGATGAATAGCATATGAAACTTACTTCCTTCTGTAGCCCCTGCCTAGTACAGTTGGCTTGGAGGTGGAGAGGTCATCCGTCTCCTCAGTCTTTTTTCAACCTTTTTTTGCCTTTTCGAGGATCAGGTTTTCTTCAAGGACCCTCACTGGGTACACTTTGGTGTTGGCAGGTGGCTGCAGGTTATTCTACAATAGGTAGTCACGCTGCTTTGGGTTTTTGGGCCACATGACGCAGTGCTCATTCACGAACCAAGCTTTTCCCACAACGGCCTCGCTTTTGTCATTAATTAATTCAATGACACAGTAAATTTACATACATCACACATGATTTAAAAGCAAATCATAATGCATTAAAATCTTATTTAAACGTGTGTATGGAAAATTAGGAAAAATACAAGTGAAAAAAACTTTAGAAAACAGTCATTGTTTTTGGAACCTGTGCACCAAGGGATGAAAATAAAGTAAGCATCAATGTTAAAAGCAACATATGTACATAAAATATCAGATAGGGTTGCAGTCGAAGGGCTACTTGCCAAATTTGAAGCTTTAAACATGAAAAAGGCTAGAAGAAAACATGAATGTTGTAAAAAAGTCACAGCAGTCAAAAACGAACGGTACTTTATTCCATAAGAGGTACTAGAAGTCAGAATGCACGGTCTGTCACCGATCAGTACCACGTTGTCCGGCGCTTCCGTCGACAGCACATAACCGTTGTGGAATATGGCAGGGGAGCTGCAGGGTAGCGGTTAATATCTTGGTACACTCTAATCATCGTCCAATAGCATGGGGCATAGTAGCAAATCAGGCAACAAGCAGTGCCAAATAAATAAACCTATTTATTTATTTATTAATACGTCTTTCTGAAAATCGCCTGTAAACCTGTGCGGCTACGTTTGTTGAGCCATTTATCGAATTACGAATGATTTGTAAAAAAAGACTCAAAAGGAATGGCATACAAATTATCCAACACTCCAAACCGACTAACATCTTCATGTAGGTAAACTAAATAATGAATATTATACACAATCTCCACATGACTCTACAATATGGCGCAATCGGAAACAAAGTTATTTAACAAAAGGCGGCTGGCCGGCCGACGAGTAAGTACACGTACTCGACAGCTAGACATTCAACAGGCACTCAACTGATATGTTAGACAAGTATCTTCCTTAAAAAATGACAGGCATCAACATGCGTACCAAGGATATTTGAAAAAGGGAAGAAATTTGATGTCGATGGCATTTTTCCAAATTTACATCAATTTACCTTTACCGATTGGTTTTATTCCATGACTTTGTTTACAGTTATGCATAAATCACTTCATTAGTGATATTTTTATAGCTATGCTGAACAAAAGATATATTTACTGCTTTAGAATTGTCTACAATGAGAAGCATATTTTCTGCATTTCTCAATCACAGTCTCGGTTGTTTTTTTTTCAGGGTGGTTTAGAGAAGTCGGGGCTCTATGAGAAGTTATCTTCATTTTCGCTGCTCTGACACAGTATTTTAAATGTTTCTGTTTTTAAATTGCCTTGTTGCAATTCTTTAGTTGCGCTTGATGCCCGTTGTTATCCCCCCCCCCATTGATTTCTGATACGCACTAATGGACCTTTAACCAGTCGATTGGCCAAGGACAATTGTCGCGCTTAATTACATTTAGTAGTCATTTTAACACGTAGCACGGTGTCCAAAATGAAGCTATCAATGAGTTTGTTTTCCTCATTAAAAGTAAGCCTGTACGTTTCCGACATTAGCCTTTAGCCCCTTACTGCATTAGTCACCGGGGGTGCATCTGGACTGGGTTTGGCAACTTGCAAAAAATTACTGGGCATCGGTTATAGAGTTGTCGCTCTCGATGTTACAAACTCGGACGAGCTAAAGGACCTGGGAGAAAACTTTCTATTCGCCCGATGCGATGTTTGTTTTTGATTCTCGTTTATCTTCAAAGGTTACATCAGAGGAAGATATTACTTCTGCCCTTGAATTGACTAGGAAACAATTTTCGTCCATCAACGCCCTTGTTAACTGTGCTGGAATAGGAATTACTCGGAAAACTATCAACATAGTTTCAAAAACTGCTCATGACCCAGAAGAATTTGAAAGAGTTTTCAGAGTGAGTTTTTCAGTGAGAAAGTCGTCTCATTTAACCGCGCCTGCCTTTGCCATCGTGCTGTTTTATGCTGTCAGGAGGAAGACTTACCATTTTTATTGGATTTTATTGAGACAGTTGCCTATTCTATTATATTATAGGTGTCATCTTTTAGATACTCATTATCTTCGAGCCTGCGGTTGTATCTTTAACTTGTGTAAAAATAGCTTTGCTGGCTCCCTGTTGCGGAAGTAGTAGAGTGAACTTATGTTCCTTGTAAAATCATAAGCTTTCACACAGCTCGGCAGGCTGTACCACGAGTTTAATCATAACACTTCAGAGTTAAGATGGTCACGTAAAATTACACTCCCTGCTTCAAATGCTTACATTACACCCGTTTATAATTGGCAAAAATCCGATAGGATTCAAAATCAGAGGTTAAGTGGTGTCGTAGATGTCGAATCGCCAACTGTGACTTGCTAAGTCGTTTAGCGCACTATCTGCCTTTGCCTCATTTAGAAGTTTCATGTTTGACTTATCTGTTGCACTTTAAATGTGTGGTACGCGTTATATCGGGAGTGGCCGTAGAAAGGGAGCCTAGCGAAAGGTCACATGCGACCGCAATGCGACTATCCATTTAAGACCTAAATATGGCGTTCGGTCATTTTCAGGTTACATGTGTTTAAGCGTTTTTGCTCGTTCTCGATTGCCCAACCGTTTCAAAAATAGGACAATTCATTTTAGTATCAATAAATTGTAAGTTATTTTCTCCGTTTCTTTGAAGCAATCCCTCTGCATTAACCGGGCCGTCCGCATGGTCTGCACCGTAAAATTGGTACACAGCATTTAGATTATTGCGGTAGCCTTCTTGAATGTCAGCATGTCTCTTGACTACGGTCGACATTTTTGGATGCACGACTAAGTTACTTCATTTTCGGATTCCCCCTTATTTCCATCCTCATTTGCCTTACATATACCTCCATAACTGGCAAAAGTAATTTCTGATTACTATTCCTCGGTAGGTTAATACGTTTGGTACTTTCAACACAATCCGGCTTGCTGCTTTGCATATGACGGAGAATGAACCAGATGAGGATGGTCAACGCGGTGTGATTGTAAACACCGCAAGTGTTGCTGCCTTTGATGGTCAGGTTGGTCAGGTGGCGTATGCGGCCAGCAAGGGAGCCATCGTTGGGATGACTCTTCCGATTGCGCGCGATCTTTCTAGACACGGAATTCGCGTGGTCACAATTGCTCCAGGTACTATTTTCTCAGTTGTCTCTTCCATAATCTCATGCTAGCGGTTTTTGTTTTGATGTTTGTAGTAGACCTTTGCTTTAGATGGATCATACTACATCTCTCTTCCGTCAAATTTCGTCTTCGAAACCGCTGAAATTCAACCCAAAACTGTCCTAATAAACGCTGTTATGTAATGCGTAGGCTAAATTTATTCCACTGCTTCCATAATAAGCCAAGCGTTTTCCGGTGCCTGTATTCTACTTGCAACGGTATTCATAATGACTGACTCAGTCGACTTTAGATTGTTTCGAGCTATTTTCTCCACTGCAGTCGATTCGTAAGAGAATTCCACGCGAAGTTTAGACGACTAGCAAGCTGGTGACAGTGTCCCCAGTGATATACTGGTTCTTTATTTCCACTAAGTCACCACGCTATCTTTTGGTTGCTCATACATCATTAAGATGAAATGGCACACCAGAGGGATTCTCCGTTTTCGGCACAGCGTAGAACTCATCCATCTTATTCGACAGGTAGGGCGGCAGGTTTGTATAAATAGGTTTTCGGCCGACTATAGCCGTTCGTCGAAGGTCTAATCTAAGAGAAAATTCGGCAAATGGCGCGTGAACATTGTCAGTCAAACATTTATAGGCGGAATAAATTATCAGGGCCGGTGGTCGGTGCCTAACATCGGCATAACCAGGTTATCTTGACGGTGTCTGTACTCATCTTACTCTTGTAGATTCCACCTTCCCAATTCCAGAGGTTTTGGAGGGGATGCACTTGTTTGGCTAGTCTGATGTTGGGTTTTTGTCCTTGCCTTGTCCATTTGGCAGAATGCTTTTACCCGGATACCCCTCTATGTTTTAGGGGAATTACTTTCCAGTCCCATTTCGGCTGCTCTTCCATCTGTTCGAGGACCAGTACGCAAAATATATGTGAGGGGGCTCGGCAGCATTGTCCAACACAGTAGTGTAAGAGCGACGAGTCATCCCGGCCTTGGGTGGTTTACCTCCGTGTATCTAACTAATCGGTTTGTCTCATAGGTCAACAACCTTCGTAAAAAACAGAACTCCCATGGACGCTGGACGTGACATCATCGAATTCACACCCCTCGCAATTTACCTGGGTTTCGACCCCGATTCTGTAACCCAACAGTTTTCGTGGCCTGCCATGCAGTGCCTTGACCGACCAATTAGTGTTCCGATAGACGGAGTCAAAGTAGGCGTCCAATTTCATGTGCATCAAAAAATTGGTTTTTGGGCATTGTAGTGATGTTCTTGTGTTCGGTGAGGTTTGTGGCTAAACTAGCGAGAAACCTTCTACCTAACTGTTTCACAGTGACCCCGCATATTGGTGTGACTAAAGTCAAACGACCTTCAGCGATGACCAAAAATTAACTAACTACACCTTTATGACAGGCGAATAGGCGATCATGGACGAGCATCGACAGTACTACCATACCCCGGAGAAGTGTGCTGTGTGCGTGTGCGCAGGTGTATGAAACGAGGGTCGACTTGTTAGTACCCATCAATACCCTTGTCAGCCATCTAAACTCTTCTGCCACGGACATATTTTGGAGACGTCGGTTTTAAGATTATTTTTTGCAGCATGCCTCATTTTGAAGTCGCATCAGTAACTTTTAGTTTTATGTATACGAAGAATCTGGTAGAAATGTCTCCATGCTTCGAAAAAATAGCAGGCCGTTTTAGACGCCTGCCGTTGTTTTTTTCTCGGTGACGACACTCAGTCTGGGCTTTTGATGCGCCCTCGCAGCACCTTGACTGCATCCATTCTCACTAGGCTTATTGGCATTCTGCGTCGGGCATGGTTCCATCACAACATTAGTCCTTTGCTCAGACATGTATGTAGTCGGTATGCTTTTAGAATGTGGCTGTCTTCTGAATACCAGGCGTTTAAAAAGACTCCTGTGGCGTAGAAACCAGGTTGTAACCGACAAAAAAATAGAGCGTTGAAAAACTACGCTGCGAAGGCACGCAAGTACGAACCACGGTGGCCATCTTCCAGCCCATAAGTAGGACTTTAGTCAAATATTTTTGGGTCGTATAACCTTTTCTCTGAGAGTTTGCATTAACACCGCCATGGCGTTGCTAAATTAATGGCCTGTTTAAACGCACCTCCGAGCCAGGTTAAGTCAACATTAGACTGCTCTGTTAAGTTCTGCAACGTTCCAGCTTATGTAACGATCACGCGACCAGCTCTCGCTGTAACATTAGTGAAAGTTGACGGTTTTGGGAAGCGCATGGAACTTGAGGTTAGATGGTCTGTGACTTTTCCTCATCTCGGCCTTTAGGTAACTATCCTGGCCACAAGACAGGGACTCAGGCTCAGTGTAGCCGAAGCTCCCTGTAACCGTCACTCTTGGTCTTTGTCTTTCTCGAGTTCCAATCATTCCCTACCGCTACTTCGTTATCCTGAGCTTTGCTACACAGCCGTACCCTGAAACGTGCCTTTCCACCATTGCTGTCTTCAGGCCTATTCGAGAGCCGTTTGCTGTTTGGCGAACGCCAAGTGAAAAAGGATATCGTAGACTACGTTTCGGACATTCAGTTGGCGATCGGCCGTCTAGGTCATCCCGAGGAATTCGCTCTGGCTGTCGAGTCTTGCCTGCAGAACAAAATGTTAAATGGCGTCTCCTTGCGGCTCGACGGAGGCGGACGTCTAATCCATCTATAGTTTGGGCTTCAAAGCACCTTCCCCCATAAACCCACACTATTTGTACAAATGCCTTCTGTTCCCTATTTTTCGCCTCTTGAATGGCAACTGTGCCCCGTTGTACGTCCACACTTGTTTGCACCCATCTAGGCGTCTTCGACACACCGATGCTGGCTTCCATGCCACGAAGCGTTGCGAACCACCTTATTCGCCAGATCATCTTTCCCAAGCGCCCTGGCAGACCCGAAGAATTTGCTCACTTGGTCAGCTGTGTGCTGCAGAACTCTATGTTAAATGGAGAGGTGATTCGTCTGGATGGCGCTCTTCGCCTGCCACCCTGATTTCCTTTTTGATGGCGCTTGCGCTGGCCTGCCAATCTTCCCCATTTCAATGTCTCCCCAGATTTTGTACAGCATTTTCTTGTATTTTTGTAAGCTTGACACCTCGTATTAATATTCCTTATTAAAAGCATGATGGTCTACACTGCTTATTTGTGAAAATTTGTTGTAGCACAGTGTCTGCCTGCCATAAATTATCTGGCCCACGCCACATTAACTTCGAGTGCAGCGCCGTTTGTGAAGACAAGAATACATGGAGTTGTTTCCTGAACGCTATTGCTGCAGGATCGCACCGCATTGCTAAGAGCGAACTGCTCTGCAGTTTCATGTTTGACGGTCATGGACGACGACATCCACCCTGTGGTCCCAGAGGGAGTGCAGGACAGCGACTTTGCGTGTGAATTATTTTTGTAGAGATAGAATTGCGCGACACTCTTCTCCCATCCACTTCGACTCGGATGACAAGACGGTCAATAAGACCGGACTCTGACGCGGGCGCAGTAGCTGATCAGACAAAACAACTCGTCTCGCGCGTGCCACTCACAGCTTGGTCCCTACTGTGCGTATCACATTAGTGATTACCATAGATGTAACTCTTTAGAAGGAGCTCGGTTATCTCGACAGTTCGACCGTCGGTTTCGACGACGTCTACCGTGGGCCCCACATCAAAGTGGCGCAGAGGACGTTGAATTGTGCCAGCAGTAACCGGAACGGAAGTACACCG
>WEDG01003437.1:0-16983 GCA_017591395.1 Schistocephalus solidus | reverse complement strand
TTGTCTATTGTTTTAAAAATGGCAAATCGTTCTGAATCGGATATGCCTACCATAATGTTAATTTCTGCTGTTAATATGGCTGCTCACATAGAGCAGCAATTATCCACTTTGTATTTATTTATACCGCGATACTAAGTTTGAAATGACGGGGCTCTCTGGGCCTTAAATATACAATTTATTTATTTATTTATTTAAATAAATAAGTAACTTGAACCAAGAAATGACCGATCTAAAAGAGAAGATCCATTGTTCATCCGGCAAAAAAACACCCGTAACAACGAGAATTTCAACAAAAGAAATTACGTATGCAAATATAACTTCCTCGAGAATACCTTATGTAGAGCTTTAAGACCTTGCGTCTACAGAACTCAGTAAATCAATAGACATTTCCTGCCTGCGAAAGATAGATCAATCCAGTTCATGCACCTTTCTACTGTCATCCAGCTCGGACAAAAGCAGTAATGCTCTTGGCACACAAACATATACGGAATCGCTGCTGGATGATACAAAAAAGCTTGTCAAATTTGAAGGACTGAAGACGAAGATTTTGAAGTGAAAAAAGCCAAGATTATCTCACAAAATGAGTAACAACTCCGAACATAGCTCGTTCTTACCAATAGATTATCAAGCGAAATCCCATGATGGTGATGCAAGAGCAAAAGCAAGTCAAATGGGCAAAGTTCTGAAAAGGGGTTCACCATTAAGTGTAGAAACTTTGGTAGTACCAACGCCCATAGTATCATCGACCAGAGTCGAATTCTTCCTGATAATGATGCCCTATCAAAAAAACAGAGTACGAAGTCAGATATTTCAACCGAAATACAATCTCGTTATTAAAGGAGATCCCGAGACAATTTCTCTGATTAAAAAGGAAAGGAATAAGAGGAATGCTTCTGACATGGATCGCAGATTTCTTACAGGAAGATTGCAATCTGTGGGCATCGATACCTCGTAGTCAACACGTGCTCCGTTTCTAAGTGGTGTACCTGAAGGCTCCGTCTTAGGGCCGTTACTCTTCTTAGTGTGCATAAACGACTGCGAAGACGACCTGGGTTGAGCGCCATCATGTCTGCAGACGATTTAAAATTGTGGAGAGCTATCAGATCTGATGCCGATAGGCACAAACTTCAAGAGATTCTCAACCGTCTTAGCAGCTGATCGGCTCGTTAAATTTACATTTGTCGAATTAATCGCTGTTAAAATTTATTCTTTTGAGGTTTTTGAATGTGAATGGGGAGCTCAAGGGTGAAAGCCTAATTCCCTCAATAAAGTGACTTAACTTACTTAAACTATATCCTGTCCTTATACTTTGGCGGAGGCCACTGAGGAAACAGCAGGAAACCAATCAGCGTGCGTTGTTACGGCAACGTTGTTGTCTCACCTCCTTTAAAAACCTGGTGGCTTTGCCTATTATAACGGTGTTGGGTATCAGAGTTTAAATTATTTTACTATATTCGTTGATCTGATTTTGCTGAAAGCGTCTTTAAAATGCCCAGTGGCCAATGTCTTGTGTGCAGAAGTATAACAAGTCAGCTTCTAAACAGCAGATGTTGTTCCATAAATCAATGCAAAAATGTCGACCTTATCTCAAAACTTCAACTGTGTAGTGTGCAGTGGCTAAAAGAGTTTGGGCTCAAAAGGTTTAAACTTGACGAACAATTTATCATTGGGAATATTGGATTTAGGACAGAAAAGGGTAATTCCCCAAGACTTACGAAATTTTGGCAAGGCTACGTTAATGTTCTTCGAAAGTACGTTTCCTCGAAATATGGCCAGGATATTTTTAAAAGCATCACAGCTTTTCCTACTTTGGAGAAAATATGCGTAACTTCCAAATTTATTGTTGATGTTATATAACACCAAAAACCTATACAGGTTTCTATCCGTCCTCAGAAGCTAACCATCTATGAGAGTCGATTGAAGTTTATGCACGGCTTACTCAAGGCCAGGTTTTATTGGTTACTATCTGAGAACATGTTATATTTTGGAGTTTTCCCCGAAAAGAATGTCGGTATTATTCTATATTTTCGACCTGGAGCACAAAATTTGCATAATTTTTATCTCCGGTTTCACAAATTTATTGCTACCCAACTCTCTACCGACAAATGCTTAAATTAGTCAGGTAAAACAGTATTTATCAGGAACAGCGACAAACAGTCTTCAGGATTATGTACAAATTTTCTCTCAAAAACCAATAAAGACGTATAAAGGGCTAGAAGACTCTGTTATTGAGTGGTTGCTCTCCCTGGAGGCCCTTCGTACAAACAGCGAACAAAAGCTCACTGACGCTATCAATGCTGTGTCTGACTGGAAAGAAGTATGAATAAGTGATCCAATTGCATAAATTTTTGCTCATCTTATGGCTGTTAAATCCGAATAACACGTTTTCCTTGATTTGTCATTAGTAGAGTAATGAAAACTATTATTTAAATAATAATTGCCTGCAGATTTCCTTTTAGATTTTCCTTTTACACACATTTGTTTTTTATATAGAGTTTGACTTGTAATCGCGTACGTTAATCTTTGTAGTGCCATGCAGTTTACTTCATAGCAGTTGGCGCATTTCCTGAGTCCTGGATAAACGACATTCTGCAGGTCACTATTCCCGTACACATCGTTATGTACGGCGTTGATGAACAAACTTGCCTGGATAGGTACCAAAACAGCCACCAGAAAAAATACTCGGTATGCCAGTGTTTTTGAGTTATGTCATGTTTTTACTTGAAACCATTTTCCCATGCGAAAGTTTCTATATTTCAACAAGTTGCTCGGTCCGGTAGAGTTTCTAGACGATTGTGGTAAATCGACACCTACAATTACTCGTTATATTTCATGCTGATCCAAAAATACAAAATAGATATCAGGGATTTTCTATAAGAGAATATTGCTCTGAAATGTTCTATCTTACCTTACCAACACAGTGAGTTATATTGCATTTTTATTCCATAACTTAACTTGCAGCGATCCCATGAGATCCCCCAATACAGCCGATATGTAATATCAGTCTGTAGGTAAAGTTGCTTAAATAACTCAGTATGCCTGAATTACTTCGTTAAATCAGCAGCGAATACTCTAAAAGGCACTGCATTCGTAGACAAAAGAATTAAGCCCGTTGCCTCAAGATATGTAATCGAAAATCCTTTTTAGAATTCAATTCCGTCTTATAAAATATTACTTGAATGAAGGAGGCAAGAAAATTAAACAGGAACTCAGTGTTACTCTAAAAAAGATATCCTAGGAGTCGTGGAGCATGTTCGATTATCAAACCCCACCACAAATTGATATAAAAATTATCGTTTATATAAATAGAGACTACGCTTATATATGCATTCAATCAGTAATTAGCACACAGTGATCTATTGGCTTCTCGATGCAAAAAGTCTTGTCTGGTTGTCAGAGGTTATAAACAGATCACTACGTATCAAGCCGAAGCTGGCTTATATATGATAGTCAGTATTTATACCCGAATGAACTTTAGGAATGGAGTCAGAGTATGATACAATTCGTATTTTCTTCACGCTGTTTTCTTGTATGTGTATATTGGTCTCATTTTTCGGAGACAGTTGCGAATTTTCTTAATTTTACGCCACATCTTTGCTTATAATAATAGGACTTACTTTACGTTTTTCGGTCTTTTTGCCCTCCATCATCCGCTGGAGAGCCCTTCTGGCAGAGAAAATGCCGTATGTTCCTACATACAGGGTACCTAGAGGTTGCGAGAGGTTCTCATAGGTCATACTGGCTTTATTGCTCAATTATAAATACTGCTTGTTAATGCATCCAAGTTAAAGGTAGTTCTGACACTTCTTTACTTCTTTAAAAAGTTAAAAGTTTAATGCTATCACTTTACTCGTGAATCACATTTTTGAGATAGTCATTTAATCCCTCGTACTCATCTACTAACGATTCCATAATGGCCTTTAAATTATAAGCAGTTTCGCAGAAAACATTAAGCAGTTTGCATTACCGAGTTTTTAGATGCCGAACGTCCCACAGCTTGGCGTCATATCCATTATTCACCAAAAAACTGTAACTAGGAATCACAAAATCGACAAGCGAAGATGTTAGCCTTATGCAGCAGATATTGTCTAAATTATTTGGGCTGAACGTAGCAACCCGTCCTTTAAGTTTTGATTGCTGCTTGTCAAAAAGGATCAAATTATTTTCACAAATCTTTAAATTTTAGTTTAAACTTGCCCTATTTCAGTTTATCAGTTGCATAAAATAAGTGCGCTTTAAAATTCCTGTAACAAAGTTGTAAATGTGACTTGATTTGAAGTTTTTTTATTAGATCTTCATTTGAATTAATACAACTAAATTCCTTAGCAGTTTCTCTTTTGTCTAGTTTTCATGCCTATGTTGATCCATCAATCTGGCAGCAAGAGTTGACTCCGTCCTCTCCGACTAGCCTCGGTTATATTATTTCCGATGATTGCCGCCTTATTGTGGAGGAGCTAGAGAGAGCAAGAGACATTCTTGAGCTTGTAAGAAGCATTATTTCACTCCAATCAAGTCGTTTGCTTATCAGTGGATTAAGATGTGAGTTATTTCCTATTTTCCTCTGCCAGTAAGTATGCAGGTGATGGCATTAAAATACTATATTTTCTTCCGAACCCTTCAGCTGAGGAAAGACTGGCACTTGAGCCGCTCGGTGATCCATATCGAAATTCTCGTAAGTTAACTGAAGCCTGGCTTGGTCGTTTTGGAGTGCGAGCACAGAAACTTACAGTTGAAGACGTTTTACCGGCCCTGTCTTTTAAACACTGTGATGGTATTGTCCATCTGCCATCTGCCCCAACGTGTTCTCCAGTCCAGTACGGCGCTGTAAGTGCGAAAGGCCACTTTTGATCCTGAAGCTGTGTTTTATTTTGAACGGCATAACATATGGTGTTTCTGTTGATTGGTTTTATTTGCTCATTAAGATAAAGGGGCTACCTCTGGCGCCGTATATGAAAACCAAATTTATCGTTAAGCACATACTATATTGTACTTTGTAGTAGTTCATAACACCGCAAAAGCGCGTTTAGCAACTGAGTACAAATCAGTCTTCAGTTTTCCTACAGCCGTCCTATTATCTTGTGTGTGAGATGTTAGGCTGACAAAAACGGAATTTTTGTTCATCAAGTACTTTGTATTTTCTGGACGTGGCGCACAGCAAACTTTCACCAAAGCCAACTTTAGAATGGTGACTATCAGAGGGGTTTTTGGCATTGTTGCTGGCAAAGCCCTTACATCACCTATCGGATTAGTTATAAGACGTTTATACTCCTCTGTGAAGCGACGTTAAATGAGCTTTTAAAATTTGTTTATTCTATGCCAGAACTGAAAATCGTTCAACTGATTTATCAAGGACATACGTCAAAGCAATTTTACATTTTTGCATGCGAATTGGTAAAACAATATCCTTTAGGAGTAAAAAATGCATGATATGACACCTTTATCTTGGGATTCGCACAATTCCGTTCCAAGTTTATTCGCACTATGAGAATAGGCCCTGGCTTATTTAGAGTATACAGCCTTGACGCTTACGCTGTATGCTTAAACTGCCTGGCGCATTCAAGTATAGCAACATCAAGCGACGCCAAGAGTATTTCCAGAGTTTGAAGGAAAGGTTTTACGAGTGAAATATGTTAAACGATATTCCGGCCGTTTTATTTGTGTTTTCTGCCTCTTCAAAGGTCATAAGTCCCAAATTTGTCAGTGCGGTCTACTGTCAAGACTTCGTCCATGTCTGGTGGAAAGATGGCAGATTGTTGCACACACAGGTTACTCCTCTGGACTTTCGATTGTATCAGAGTCGAATGAGGCTCTGTCTTGCACGCATTAGGAGGCGTATTCAGCGTCTGGAAATGGACCCATTGGGATCTTTTTCCGTTAGTCTCCAGGATCAGGTTCGTTGCTATTATCAGATATATGCTAATTTTTTCGATGCTCCTCGCAAAATCTCAGGACACTGTACTGTTAGCAACTATGTAGAATCAGTAACCGTTTTCCGTGTGAGGGATTACTTAAGGGGGATCGTACTACTGATTATAATCCGGCACAATCCCAGGATATATCAGCTACGCCCCTATGAACTATATAGCTACCCACATCCATTGCAAACTTTTCTAAGCACTATTAGTATCCTCTTAATTGCATAGAGAAATGTATGCTAGTTCCTACATGGAAAGTATACAGCTAGCAGGGTTGGCACCCTAAGCGCAAATACAACGACCGGTCGAGCTCAATATTAATCGGGAATTTGAAAAATGTTAAGCACCTAATATCCCCTTTCTTTGAGTATAAAATTTAAAAAGGCCTGGTTTTCTACCAAATGAGTAGAAGAAATAATGATTTTGCTGACGTTTTCCATACAATAGGTTTGAATATATAAGATAATAAAAAATCAATAGAAAAAGTCCACTCACTATCACAATAAGCTAAAGGTTTCCTGGTAGTCGTCAGTCCATTTTGGTAGACGTTTTGGCTGCAGGGCACTTTTTACGGACGAGTTTTCTGATATGCTTAAAGCTGATATAACAACATCGTAGCATCAGGCTTTGGGTGTTAGTAACCAAAAGAGGTCGGAAACTTTTTAAGCCCTGCCAGCGACGGTCTTAAGGCCTGGGTTAACTCCAAACCCCCCTTGATATCAAAATGAGCATATTCCTCGATGTGGCGGATTTGTCGCCCATCGCCTCTAATAAGGAGTATGAAGGGCTTCTCGTCATCCTATCCAGGCTGTCAACTTGACCTTTTCAAACACTATGTGCCCCAGGTCGTGCTGGAGGGAGAACGGTAAATTGGGCGCTTATTATTTTACCGTGGTTGCAGACTTGCAACGCATCTACAGCAGGCACTCTACAAGACTGAGTCAGAATGACCGGATGCGGAATCGGGCAGAGTGGCTAACAAAGCTGAAGAAAGAGTCTACGCCGGCCGCTTACGATGGATAAGGGTTTTGCACAAAATAGGTAATGCCGACTTAGATCAGAGCTGACTGGTATTCACTGGGGCTGATGCGGCATCACAAGGGGTCAGCAGGTGTGACAGCGACCGGGGTGAAATAAGCCGTAGTGTGGCGCCGTGGGCAACACAAGCTGACGCGGTAGAATAGGCGATCGGCGGAGCTGAAGACACCAGAAACACAAGGGGAATGCAGCGCACAGCCATTGTTGGCAGGCCAGGAGCAATGCGAACAGTGGCATATAATGGGAGATGCAAGCACGACTGTCCAGTCTCTGCAGATGGGTAGATGGAACAGCTACTCGAAACGTCAGCTAACCAAAATACTTCTCCCGGTGAACTCTCCTTTTTCTTCTAACTCACCACCTGGGAATCGCATTTTCTCTACTCTTAGAGTGAGGAATGCATTCAAGTATCGAATTGATGGATTGCCGAGAGTTGGATCCAATCTCTCTTTCCTCTCCTGGGCTCTTCCTGTCCGACTCTGTCGACCAGCTGAGGATAATTCGAGACGAGTGAAACTCCTGTAGTTTCTTGACGTGCCTGTTTTGTCGGCATGTTTTAAGAAGTTAAATGAGATTTCGGGATCTATAGTGCCAGTCCTACCAACTAACTGAAGATCGCGGACGGAAACATTGCGTTGTTCCCTGTGCCTCAATTTGCGGGTACGTGTGAGTGTTTGAGGTTTTGGAAGTGGTCTAAATTTCTCGTGCTTTGCCAAAATATTCGCGTCGGATTGAGTTCAGTCTATATCCAAACGAAATGTATTTTAGCGGTCTGAGCTATGCGAGCTGAGGCCAGGCCTTTTAACGACGCTTCTGCCACGTGCAACATATCTTTATTTTTTATTTTGTAGGCCTATATTTTGATTGACACAAGTGCTTCCATGGAGGTACAAATCGGAAAACTGCGGAAAATATTTCTCGATATCCTAGAAGAGTACTTTAATCGGGGGTTGCATGCCAACTTCGTCAGCTTCGGTTCAATGATGCAGCCATGGCGCGAGGAAATTGAGCTGATCACCAGAGAAAACCATGCGGTAAGGCTGCCTCAAGGCATACGTAGATGGCAACAGTAGCTTGCATGGTTCACCTGTCGGAATAACCATATTTTTCTGATTCTCTCTTGCAGTCTGCTTGTCGTTGGATCAATCAACTTAAATGTCACGGCTCCACCAACGTCCTGCAGGCTCTCGATTACGCCTTGGCAGATTCAGCCACCCGTTGCATCTACCTCTTCAGTGACGGTCGCCCAGACCAACCACCGGCGTTGGTATTTTCACGAGTTCGCGGCTGCCAGGATGTCCGCATACACACCATCTGCCTGAACTCAACTGATATCGAGGCGAATGCCTTTTTGGAGCAGCTAGCAAGGCTTACCGGTGGGCAGTTCTGCTCCCAGATGACGGGCTGTCCGACATCATCACCCCTACCTGCGGTCAGTTTGCCATCTACAAATAATTTTTGTAGCCCTTCTTTTCTGTCCCGATCTATGTTCTGTGTGTACTCCTCCTCCTCCTCTCCATCCACCCCACTCTTCTTTCTTTTCCCCTTGCAGCCATGCTGTTTTACCTTTTTTCGTCAGCCACTGAGATAAAATCGCTGCATACTGTTTCGCGGCTGAATCAGAACACCAATAAGTGCTCAACATTCCGTTCGTTAACTACGTAACCTATTCATTCAGGACCGTTCATTGACGAGCGCTCAGTTTGATGTCAGTTCTAGACGCAGCCAATGTTTATTTTACTCGGATGCTTGAGCTTGGGAAGCAGTCCTATAGAAAACATTCACTGGTGCTGCTTTCCCTGTTCAAACAACTAATTCAGTAAATACCTTGCTGGAATCCTTACATTTTGGGGCAACGGACGAGTTTTAGATTTTGTGACTTATTTTTGTGGGAATTTAATGCAAAGGACAGAATTTATTGAATGCTACCAGTCTATGTCTAAATGCGAAAGTTGGCGGCGAAGACGAAAACGTTTAACCCGCTCAAAAGCAAGTGTCGAATAAAGCAAATTGTAACATAAAACAGCTCCTTTTCAATATCGGTATGAACCCTTGAAACAAGGCAATCGGTGTATTGAACACTGTGGCCGTGTACAGAATCTCTGGAGGGCGTACCTGATAACACGATGAATCGCAGTCAATGATAAACTTATCTGATTCACTGCAGTATTGATGGACCATGTAGCGCGTGTGACCTGGAAGACCCGAATGAAGAAGACCGGAGATGGGATCAGGCTCCCGGCGTGAACCTGCACCTACGCGTACCATCACAACCCTCATGTTGTGGCATTGGGTATTGGAGCACATCGTGCATCACCCTGATCTAACCACTGAGATAGTCCAGCGCATCTACAACACGGCCCGCTTACGGGGCCCAAACTACTTATCTAGGATGGAAAAAGTTGGGAGTCGCACGATTCGGCGCATATCCAAAAGAATAAGGGAACGCCTCCCGGCATGGCTAAGAATAGGCGAAGTTAATAGCATAAACAGCGCTAATCTCGCACACAGGGTTGACTCCGTGCACCGTGTGGAACCCAACGAAGCCTTCCGTGTGATTTATAAGGTGCCACCAAACTACTCCAATCCACTGGGTCAGCGTCTGCTAGTAACAGCCGAAGTCACTGCCATCCGGTTGAAAAGGCCAGTCTTGTGCGCACAAAAGAACCTACTACAAGCTCCGAGTTTAGCATGGCCAACGACGGCTTATCTACGTGCACTTCGCGTTCTCTCTCTCTCTTCCCGCCTTCCTCCCCCACTGCCGTTTAACCAGCTGTCTCCTATCACCGCCTCATGCCCCATTCAAACGACTCGCTTTTACGAAGAGACAATCATTATGGATCGCTGGTTTTAGCTTGTACCCCGTTGCCATATAAATGTACTTGCCCGATGACAATTTATCGAAAGCACGCGTACGCTCGCCAAATAGTCTTCAAAAAGTTGAGAGATTTGAGCAGATAATTTGAGGAATTAAAACTGGCTCAACGGAACAGATTTATTGAGGTGCTGACGTCTTGGGGAGCCTTGTCGACTCATCATTGTCGAAACATCAAATGCAGTTAATTGAATAGAAAATGCATGTGGCGTGCTGTGACCTGCTTATCGACCTCGGGCTAATCGGTTTATACCGTTCGCTGCCTCGGCCATTTGGAGGATTTTCGGTGGTCATTTTAGCTCCGTGCGTTTGGAGTTACCATCGCGGTGGGGGGGGCGTCGAGCATCTGCCGGCGGCTCTTTTTCTTGGTCAGGTGAGTTCGCCATTGTGCTGTGTCTACGCGGCGTTTTTCAGTTCTGAGTGGCCGCATCGACCTGAGCTTCGTGTACGTAATTATTTAAATGCTAAAATGCTCGCCAAACATCCTCTACGAGGCCAAAGTGGCGAAATTAACGGTCAGACCGAGGCCAACGAACAGGTCACAGCACGCTACTTCCACTTCTGTTCGATTCAATGTATTTAACATCAGCTTTTCAATAAACCTGTTCCGGTGAGCCCTTTCTTATTCTCAAATTGCCGACCCGGATCTCTCAACCTGGCTTATATGGGATTATATCAAAAGATCACTTAGGTACTACCATGCCCGGTGCAACTGTCCATATGGCGTAGGTAGCCCAGAGCACTCACTTTTCGTGTTTGGAGTTTTGCTCGAACGCATTCTGTCATCTCGCCACTTGGACTCTGGTGATAGCGAACTGACTATTTACTCCAAAGTGAGGTCCACCAATTTTTCTTAATGGCAGGAAGGAAATTAAGATTGCTGTTTTGCGTTGAAACTGAGGCTGTGTAGCCCAGGCGACTTCGCACTAAATTGGCTAATTGTCAGCTGCTTTTGGTGAACGTATATTGTAAAATAGTGACCATAAAAAGACCTTTACCTTGCAGGCTTTCTTTTTAAAGCTGTAACTGCGCTGGTAAGAAGTCAAATCTTGGCAGTTTGAAGCCGACGGGACAAAGTATTGGTCTCTAAAGGCTTTTCCTCTCCTAAAATACTGTGACGCTGACAATCCTCTAGGAAATTAACTACCGACCCACTTCTGTTTTTAGGTAAATAGCGAGCAACATTGCATTGCGTGTGAATATTTTTTGCTAGGGACCAGTTGATTAAATTGCATCATAAAATGCGTCTGTTGATATGACGGTGGTATAAATTCAAACGACTGTTTCTGGATCCTTTGTCGTTATCAGCCAACCAAACCCGCACCGATCGGGACATACCTAACCCGAGTCTAGATGCTTAGTGATCAAAAGCGATATCACTAACCGAAGGGATCATTTACTGTCGGTCTCGATCGTGAATGTCCAAACTTATATGGGAAGGGTGTTTTCACAACCCACAGCCCTGTAAGTGAACCTTTGTACGATCATTGCTAGGATTAGTTTAAACTTTAACTCCCTTTAGGCAGTCAACTGTCTATTTAACCTCCATAAACTAATGCATATAGGACACAAGGGCGAGTATAGCGTTCCACTTGTGTCTTTTACCGCCTAAGTGATCACTTTTATCTACGCCTACCGAGTTAAAAAGGCCATCGATCAACTTTTTTGTGGGGTTGAATCTGCGCTCAAAAATTAAACTTCTATTAAGGGAGAACGTAAACATCTACAGAACTCACTGACGTGTCAGGTTTGACATCTGGTCAGTTGTTTTAATGTTGTTTTATAAAACAGAGCCCTCGCCGATGGAAACTACTATACCCCTGACTTTAAGTATTTTCGCTGTGTTCTTTTCTGCTGTGTAGTCCGAAGCTCTACAACTCCTTCGTCGAGAACTTCAGTTAGGCATGGAAAATCTTCAGAAGATGCTTGATATTATGCAGACGGGTTTGTGTTTGGCCAGAGCTCATGAAAGAGTGAATTCTCCGCAGTCAACAGAACATCAAGCAGACAACCAGAAGTTGCGTCCAAAGGTACGTTTTAGTTAGATTCTACTGCTTTCATCGAGGGCTTTTTCTGAACGCAAACGATTAAACCTAAACCTAAAGGACTAGGAAAGTCAAACTTAAAATTAAGCTGATTCCAGTACGCAGTATTAGAA
Organism: Schistocephalus solidus; assembly: GCA_017591395.1. Lineage (NCBI taxonomy): Eukaryota > Metazoa > Platyhelminthes > Cestoda > Diphyllobothriidea > Diphyllobothriidae > Schistocephalus > Schistocephalus solidus. The sequence continues at coordinate 4,997 of WEDG01003437.1, read as the reverse complement.
GGTCAATTTATAGTTACGTGGTTCGGGATCTTTGGAATGTCCTGCCGTTCTTGTCCATCCTAAGTAAATGGGACTGCGTATCCGTAAGAGTTAGTTGATGGTCAATTGGGCTTAATTTCAATACTTTAAGTGAGTACTGAAGAAACTCGAGAGGCATCTATCGTGATGTAATAGCTGACGGGCTGACCGCTAAAAACGAGGGCATCTACCGTGTGCCCTTTGGAGTGGGTTCAGTACCGGGGACGTGGACTGCAAATTGTTTGAAGTGAAATAGACTTGCACTGCATCTACTGCACTCTCCTCCCTCATCCATACTGCTTCGATGACAAGGCCATGCGGAAACCCCAATCCTACTTAACTTTATCACTAACCCTTATCCTAACCCCCCATTTGAAATTTAGCAAAAGGCTACTTTTAGTACGTGGGAGGCAGGTTGGGTGCCTATTCCTACCGTCAACGTTCGTTATCCTCTGACAAGGTCGTGGTAGTGGCCAATCACGCAAGAATCTTAAAAGATATCGGAAATTGTCCTATATATCTGCCGTACTTTTTGAACAGCATCGTGGGTTCTGACGAGACCGGGCTTAACACAGCCTTTCAAAATCTGCCTAAATCACAGAATTTTGGCCACTATCGAATTTTCGATTTTTTTTACGGCGCACAGCCCTTTGGAAATGCAAGCCCAGCAGTGACTATAATTAATTTTCTCAAGTCTAGCCTTTTGGAGCAACTGACTTGTTATGATTGAGTATTTAAAAAATGACTAAGAACTCTTCAGTAATTTACCGGGCATTTTCCCTGTGCGATAGCTCACGGAGTATCTGCAGAGGTGCCTTGACTACGCCCGAAACCCTATCAGTGAATGCCTCTCGATCAGATATACAAATATGGACAGCTAAGGGCTACCAAACAAGGCAAGGGAAACCCGAGTAGCCATTTCTGGGTTGTTAGCCGTCGTCAGCGAGTCATGCCTACTTTCAGGTTTGTCGAACCTGGGGTGCTTTGGTCATTGAACGCTGTGAAGTTCAACGCTCCACAACTGGGCCAGAGGTCCGTTGGCCTGTCAGTTGTGATCGAGAATATTAATCGTGGTAAAAGGGCGCTCATTGATCGTGGTACAGGGCATAATCGTCCTGTTGCGCGTTGGAGATCAATTGAGAGTCCACACAGGCAGTCGTATGACAGAAAGAGGGTTGGGTAAGCTTTATTTTTGGAATATAATTCCAGAAATTTCAAAAAAAGTCTTCTATTCACCATGGATAAGATTGAACACACAAACCACACAACTCCGGAAGATCCCAAACGAATGGCCGATGAATACAACCGTCGACATCATGGAAAAGCGTCCTTGAATGAGTCGCAAAATGTAGATAAAAGTGGACTTCCTTCAAAACGGTGCCAGCTTCGTGCGCTGATGACCTCATTCTTGCAGTTCGAAAAAAAAAGAAGGTTAATAATTAGTACATAATAAACGAAATAGGAAAACCAAACTACATATAAGAAAATGTACATGCGAATGAAGAGCAGCAGAAATGGCGACTTAATTTCAAAAGCACGCTTGATAGGAGAACATTTCCGGCAAATACAAGGAGACTAGTATATAAATTTCCGGCTTATTAGGCAATATCTGCCAGCCCTAGCTTTTGCAACCCTTGAGACTCTAACCCACAACCATCCATCCAACGTCCCAGCAATTGAGCCACGAGCTCATCCTCCTGTCAGTTGCGATCGGATACATTAAAAATGGCAGAGGCGCGCTCACCGATGGCGTTACGGGACGTAATTGTACTGTTTTGCTTTGGGCCTCACCCTCGAGGCCCGCCAGGAGTCACGCAGCGGCTAGTGGTGGTCAACTGGTTATGGAATGGTTCTGCTGTCTTAATCTTGGCCTGGATCTCCATTGGGGCATGAGCGCTTATCTTCTTAGTGTGATTTGGGACGGAACGTTGGAGCGCTTAGCCTCACTAGCTTCGCGCGCATCTTTTCTGTGGTGATCATGGCGACCAATTCAGTGCTGTCCTAGTAAAGGCGTTGTCACGTTAACACGCACATGCAATGCAATTACGCCCACAGCTAGTTGGACCGTCCTCACTACTACGCAAAATCCTCTGCGCTGTTTGTGTTTCTGGATACGTGGTCTGGTTCCCATGGTGCAAGCATGCGTGAAAAATGGGTCATCTGCATACTTAGGAGACAAAAACTGTATTTTTCCGCTCGATTATTTAAAGGGGCCGATGATCCAGGGTCTCATTTGTCGTAACCAGATTTGTAGCAGATTTGGCCACCAAAGTTAAAGAACTTGGTCACTCAGATTTTCAATAACATTTCTAAAGAGTTTCCTTTTTGCAATAGCTCATCTATTTTCCTTGCTTATTTTCTACTACGGGTTATTGTCTTCTGTTTGTGCAGTTTTTTTTGCGATTACAACGATGGGCTCAGGTTCTTCTTCTGGGATACAGGCCACATTTACCTTGCTAAAAGCAACTGTCCTTTTTTCTGCAGAAGAAGATCGGTCAGAGGTCGTCGTCATCCAGTTTGCCCCAAAAAACGACGCACTGTAAACGGTCCCAACTTGCTCGCAACAACCCCAGGCTTATATCTTCTGGCCGCCCCCACACAGCAGAACAGAGAGAGAGAGAACCCTTACAACCATCGCAATCTCTGGTAAATCCCTGATCCGCTCATTCGGAGGTTGGGTTTGGCAGTTCAAGTCATCGTGTTGGTTAACAGTTCTTCCCTAGCCCCTCCTTCCCCTCCTTTCTTTGACTTTTGAATTTACGCCTGAACGTGCGCCAGTTGAAATTTGTTCCATAGTTACCTTTTTGCATTTTTGTATTTAATGCCTACTTGCCAAAGTACGTTCTGCTTGTTTATGCCATCCATATTCTAAGCCCTTTGTTCTCTTCATATGCCTTATATGCACAATTTTAAAAGACATTTTGTAACCCGTTCCAACTATACAACTTTATAACATATAGCCCATACTTTCACTAGTCTGACACACGAGATTCGGCCTGGTGTAAGGCTTCTGGTTGACCTCAGTTATATGTGCTACTCAAAGCATTAAAGTAGTATAATCATTAACACCTCAAATCTAAGACTTACTTGTGGAAGGGTATGTTTGGCTTGAGGTCATTGAACTTTCTAGCCTTTTTATGGCAAAAAAAAGACTACACGTGTAATCGCAACTTCTTTTGCGTAAAAATTATATCTGAACATTTTATTCCAGCCATCACTCCTATGGCAGAGGAAAGTTGCACCCATCTGCACTTTCACTGAGCACGGTTCTGATCGTCGTTGGTCGGGCCCGCAACAAGGCTGTTCCACGACAATCTGCTCACATATATCTTTGGATCTCGTTCCAATTTCTCCCCGAAAAAGCCAAATTTTAGTAGCGTATTTTTCCAGACGTCTTAGTGGCCTTACGTAGGCAGCATAAATCGATTTTTCATGGGTCTCGTCTAAATACACATGGCAGTTCGACCGTCGATTTCGACGAGGTCCACCGTATGCTCCACACCAGGTGGTGCAGGGACGGTGACTTGCGCGTGAATTAGTTTTTAAGTGATAGTAGCCTTGCGCTGCAGCTACTGCACTCTCCTCCTCCCCCCACCTGAGCCCGGTGTCAAGATGCAGTCAAGAAGACCGGAGATGGGAGAGGGCGCAGGTGGCTGGCGCGCCGGAGCCGCCCCTGGGCGTGCTACCACACCTGGCTCGGATCCCACGGAGTGGGAGTGCCATAAAGGCCACATTAAGAAGGAGCCATTGCAACCTGACTCTCAGTCCGCCAGTCAGCTACTTCACACAAAACACACATTGTGCTGAGCATGCAGTCCGAGTTATCCCGTCAGTTGGCAACCTTCCAAGCCACGGCTTTTAGCGCACCGTGATAGATTCAAGCGCGTCAGATTGTTTATGGTGAGGAATATACGCTGAGCTCTCAACCTCACTCTCTCCCCAACCCCCACAATCAGACCACTGTCCGAGCCGGTCAGTTGTCTGATGCGGAAGCGGACGCAGCTGCTGGTGACCTCGTCTACGTGTACTGTGTACGTGATCTGGCCCCCCAAACACAAGCACCAGGATTTCACACAACAGGGTGTTTAACGGCTAACATCTCACATGTGAGGATAGTCCGAGGTCACGTTAAGAAGGACATCGCGGCCTCGACTCTCAGACCACCAGTCAGCCACTCCACACAACACACATTGGACTAACTGCGAGGTCTGGAGCGCATTTGCTCAGCCGGGAGTAATCTTCCAACCGTGGCGGTTAACGTTACCGCATCCTTTTCACCACCTGAGCCCGCCGGTCTCACGACACAGGCAAGACGACCGGAGGATGAGAGAAGTCAGTAGGTGGCTGGCGTCGGAGCCGGCCTCTGGGCGTACCACCACACTGGCTACCGATCCCACAGAGAGGGACTACAGCAAAGACCACATTAAGAAGGGAGCCATTGCAGCCCGATCCCTCGCTAGTCCGCCAGTCAGCCACTCCAATGATAAAACACACATTGGGCTGACCACGCGGGTCCGAGTTATCCCGTCAGTTGGCACCTTCCGCCACGGCTTTTAGCACACCGTGATAGATTTAAGCGCGTCAGATTGTTTTATAGTGAGGAACATGCGCTGCTGCGTCGACCTCATTCTTCACTCTGCACAGTCAGACCACACTGTCCGAGCCGGTCAGTTGCGATGAGGGCGTGGGCGACATCTGGCTGACGGATCGCGTACCCGTCGTCGCCACGCTGACGACCTGGCCCCCATAACGCACACACCAGGATTCACAAACCCAGGGATGGCGCGGAGCAGCCATCGCCGTCTCGACTCCCCAGCCCACTGGTCAGCCACTGACACACACAGCACATGAAGGCACCCAGCCCACGGCGTGGTCTGGTGGAAGCGTCAGTCAGATTGGCAGATTCTGCAGCCACGGTTTCTCAGGAGGACCGTGATATACTCTGGCAAAATGGTGATTGTGAGGGCTCACGATGTATT
>WEDG01003436.1:0-44894 GCA_017591395.1 Schistocephalus solidus | reverse complement strand
AAAGCCTTCTTTCTTCATATATATATATATATATATATATATATATATATATATATATATATATATATATATATATGAGGAGCCGAACCCCTCGTTGCTGTGTCACACAGCAGCAGAAACATCGGCGAAACACGTGTCTGGGCTTTAAGCTAGTATCTATGTCGGAATTACGGTATAACGTCTTTGCCATATAAGATTCATACTACTTGTAGTACTACTTGTTTGTAGAATGGGCATTACGTGGTTATTTCACAGTGGTTGATTCTCTTCGACCCATATGTTCATTGAAATTTCGGGTCTGACCCTAAAACGTCATGTCCGAAGCACCTGACTCCATGTCCTGCACTTAATAATTTTAGAAATTATTTACCCGATTATTCTCTGGAGTCCATATACCAGAAACCGCATAGAGAACGCTGGGGACCCACTGAGGAGCCGAACCCCTCGTTGCTGTGTCACACAGCAGCAGAAACATCGGTGAAACACGTGTCTGGGCTTTAAGCTAGTACCTATGTCGGAAGTACGGTATAACGTCTTTGCCAATTATTTATTTATGAAATGAAACCGACAAAGACAAGGGAGACCCGAATGGCCATTTCTGGCTTATTAGCCGTTATCAGCCAGTCATATCCAATCCCAAGTGTGGCACACCTGGGATTCGAACCCGCGACCTTTTGATATTTGAGTCAAATGCTCTACCATTGAGCCACGGGCTCGTTGTTTTTGTCGGTTGTGTTCGGGAATATGATGAGAGTGTGGGGCTCACCGATCTGCTTAAGGAACGTTTATGTTCCGTAGTGCCCTGGAGCTCAGACTAGAGCTCTCACAGGCGGTCGCATAGCGATGTGTAGCATATGATGAAATGAAACCGACAAAGACAAGGGAGACCGGAATGGCCATTTCTGGCTTATTAGTCGTTATCAGCCAGTCATATCCAATCACAAGTGTGGCACACCTGGGATTCGAACCCGCGACCTTTGGTATTTGAGTCAAACGCTCAACCATTGAGCCACGGGCTCGTTGTTTTTGTCGGTTGTGATCGGGAATATGATGATAGTGTGGGGCAGATCGGTGAGCCCCACACCGGCACAACAACGAACACGTGGCTTAATGGTTAGGGCGTTGGACTTCTAGCCAGCAGGTCTCGGGACCGAGCCTCGGGTGGTGCATCGCCTGGGGGAAGATATGAATGGCGGACGACGGTAAATAAGCCCAAAATGACCATTCCATTCCCTTTCTTTTTTGCCGGCAGTGTTCATTTGTCTATTACACTAGGGGTTGTGCGACTAGTGGTGGTTCTCCAGAGTGATTTTCAAAGCAGAACTGGACGAGTGAGTTCCGTTAGCGATTTGTGAGAGTTAATGAACAATTTCAAAATTCCCGATCAATAGATGTTTAAAAAAACCTTGTTAGTTGATTTAATTTGTGAAAAAGCACTGAGAAGTCTTTCATTTGGGTGCCCAAAATAACGGTTCTGTCGGTCGAAGTGGAAATTTTTATTTGTAAACATTAGTCGGTCAAGAAAGCTTAGCTATGCTCGGTTGGGTCTGTTTCAAGTATTTGGCAATATTTCCTGATATTTCCTTCTTTCCTGTAAGACGCTTTGCTACTTTTTCAATAAAATAATGCTGCGCTTTAGTGGGTACCGAGACAAGGGTTTTATAGGTTGACATACCTTGTAAAAATAATAACATCTTTTTGTTCACTTTGTTCACAATAGCTGTTGAATCTCATTTGTTCACACGAAAAAGGACAATGCTTTTGTCTGTTTTGAGACATTTTAATGCTTTTCTTTCTTTGTGTTGTAGTACAGAAAATTGATTTCGGTTCTTCAAGGCACGCATAGCTCTATTTTGAATCCTGTAACGTTCATCGTCTGAAAGATTTTCTGCTGATATGATGGAATCCAAGTTCATAAGAATGTCCGAGTATTTTGAGTTGGAAATATTGCATTTCAGTCCCTTAGAAAGCGCATGTTCTTCGTTTATTTTAAGGTTTCTCGATGACAGGTTTATTGCACCTTTTGGACAATTCTGACTTGTGTAAAGTGGATGGGAAATGGGAATCCATTTATTGTTTAAAATTCTTCTTTTTTTCTGTCATTCGATGTCGTACACATGGGTACATATCTCATTTAGAGATTAAAATAAGTGTGAAGGCAGTTCATCTCGTCAGAACTGCATGTATTGTACTTTATGTGCTTGGAATTTCGTAACTCTGTACTGACCATTGGAAATGCATGCGTCAAGCATCCTTATTTAGGGGAGTTTTCTGGTAGGTTTAATATGGAGAGATTTTGGCAAAGTCTTCATTTCCAGCATCGGTATAAAAAGGGTCACTGTGCCCGCTTTTAACCTTCGCGTATTGCGTACATTTCCCATGGCCTAGCCTATAGCAAAACGTCGTGTACGCAATTCATACAAATGATTTGGAAAATATTCATCCCATGAAGTATAATTTGAAGCAAAGAAATTATTTGAAATTGGTTACAACGTTTATTACGTAAATTTTTGAGGCTGATTGCCCGGTCGTCTTGAGACGTGAGGTAAGTGTGCAATATCTCCTGGTTTGCCCTATGACGGTTTATGTAAATCAATTTTATGAAACATCCGCGAGGTCGGTGGGATTCAAAACCACTAAATCACGAGTCTGCTCTCCTGGTTTACCGGGCATGTCAATGGCATGTCAATGTTCGCAACAAAAAAACTTCCCTGGATAAACGGAACCATCCGTTTCCGACTATTCTGCGTTTTCTGAAAACAAATTTGCTTCCGGAATGCATTTTATAATCAATAGCGAAAAAAACTATCTTTCATAATTCTGTTCAAACTTTTATCATTTGCTTCATGAAGTTTTTAAAGAATGGCTATGCAACGTTTCAATGCATTTATATTATTCCTTTTTGATAGGATTTGATATTTTTGGGGAAACCTCGATGTTGATGCGTAAAGATGGAACAAACTACTAGAGCAAGTTAATTAAGATATCGTAAATGCTTGATTTATATGCTAAAACTATTAAACAATTATGATTTGCTATTCGAATCGGACCGCTTCTTCCTGCTAGACCTTTCATTTTGCCGATGATAAACGGCCTACAGTTAAAGGAGCTGCCGTAGAAGCGTGTTTTCTTAGTAATAATGTTGGACAGGGATAAATTGGCTGCCGAATATGTAAGATTCGATGGCCAAAAATTATATAAGTAGCTACGGCTAAGAGATTATACATAGGTAAACCAACGTAGAATTCTATTGTCCAGGGTAATGGCATTTGCAAAACAGCATGATTTATCTTGACACGTATAAGAAAAGACACCTTCACATAATAATTTCATTTGCCAACTACTGACAACAAAATATGAACTGACGTCCTCAGGTTCAGCTAATTACTCTGTTTGAATACACTCGTAAGGCTGCAATGGAATGGTCACATCGTGAGGGAGGATGATAAGCAAACGAATATTTTAAGGGGACGAGGTTTTGCACATGAGGGGGAGAAAATAACCTTAACTCTGCCGACATCCCTCGACGATTTGAATATGCATCACCGAGACCAGGCAGGAAATCGCGAAGGACAACTTGGTCTACAAAATGGCATCGGAGACTGCAGAATGAAGAAACCGGGGTGAGCCAGTAGGCATTGTCAAAAACAAAAACGGAAGCTCGTATTCTTTAACCTCCCTGATCCATAACGAGGGCACAAAACCCCTCGAATCGTTTACCCTATTCTAATCCACGTTAAGCTCAGAGATCTACCCAGTCGAACGTATGAGAGCAAAATGGACAATCAATGCGACACACCCACCCAAATTTGAACATATGGGTACCACAAACACTTGTAAAACCTTCATAATCGCTATTATTATCACAGTTCCCGTTACCAATGAGCGTAATCTCTACGTCCAGCCATAAACTACCGCCAATATGACCACTACCAACGTCAACCTCTCAAACAACAATGTGGACACCTTATCTTTGTACTAAAATCTCCACGTCAGTGGAAATACTTCAAAATGAGGCGCTTTCTGAATGATTGAAGGAAATGTTTAGAAAATACTATCTATATATCTGTTTAATTCGGAGGCATGGGCTCACAACTAGGTGAGTTTCTATATGTGATATAAGACATCATCTCCGTAGACCATTCTGTCCCATAAATCAGAGACATAATATAGCCTCCTAAGTTCTGTTCTGAGTTAAATGTTTTATTTATCAGAAATGAAATATTGGTATGCTTATTCAATTAAATAAAAAATGTAAGATTAGCGAAAAATCACTGAAATTTCGAAATAAAATAGGTATGGTGGAAATACTTTCTTGGAACAGGGACTTTGATTTTAAATAAATTTTTCTACTTTTATAGCAATCATCCTACCTTCTAACATTCAACGTTCAGAAATTGTGTATTCTGCTGCAGCACTAATGTACCACGCCAGGTGACGACAACAACGTATTATACTACGTAATGTAGAAGACGTTGAACGTTAAATACGTAAACTATCATTTTAACTAATAGAGGTCATAGTCGGCTGCAGTATGCAGCCACGAAATATAGCACGAACAATGTGAAGCTGAATACTGCCGGATAGATCGGAGGGTAGGGCCACATGAAACCGCTGGCTTAAATGGGAGGTAGTGTACATCTGTTTGGTTTCCAAAAGCACATTTGCGCTAAGCGAACAAACAGCAACAGGTACCGAGGTCAAAACCCGACAAAAGGTGTTGTAAAGCGCATTCAAAAGCCCGTCATAGAACATCAATCCTCTAACCAAGAAGATCCTTGCTGTAAACAAAGGTGGAGCGACAACCACTGCATCCGGCTTAAGGTAGCAGTCGAATAAATTCAAGGTGTACCCACCCGGGTAATGGAAGTATAAAACTCCTCTCCTGGGTGGAGGCAGTATCGTCGCACGCAGCCAACTATTAGTTAGTTAAGTGATGCAAGGGATGTTCTACAGGTGCCCTGGAAAAATCAATCTCCATACATGACTAAAGGAGGGTGTCCCAGCGTCAAATTAAAACCTAACCCAAATCTTACCCTAAGGCTAAACCAACTCCCAAATCCAACGCTAACCAGTAAACTAAGCCCTTAATACTAACGCCAAATATTAATCTTAACCTAAAATTAATCCTGTACCTAAACCAACTCTTACCTGTTGAGGACAGGTTTACAACCTTTTGCAGCTTTTATCAAAAATTTTCATATACTTTTTGTCCAAAGTGCTTCTCTTTTTTAGTCGTTCTAGTCTTGTGACATGCGTAATTGTCTCTAGTAAGGTTGCAAATACATTTGCAGGAAGACTATCCTGACAAAGTTTAATGTGTTCTTCTTTCAGTTCCTGGAATTTTCGAAGCCTGTGGTGGGCGTTAGATATGAACCCCCCAAGCATCTGCTGCCCATACCCGTCTGCAACTTGATAGCCTTGAGTAGATTTTAGTGCAGGTTTCACTCGTACAGACTTTGGTAAAATCTTGTTGCGTCGGTATCTGTGTAGCAAGGACAACTGCTCTCGCGTTAAACTTTCACGAATTGCACATTTCTCCCATCGTTGAGCGTAAAGCAAAACACTATGCTCGAAATTCATACGTATTTACTGGAATATCGGCATCGCAAGAAATTTAATTAAATTAAGTTGAGTTCTTTGGGAACAAAATAACTTTATTGTGTAAATTTTCGAATCTGGCGCCCCAGTTTGTCTTCAATCAAATGGGAATGTACAGAAAACAGTTAAACTTAAACAATGCCTAACACAAGATTATATGGTTGGCTAAAGTTTGAGCCAATAGATGTCCAGAGTTTTAATTTATCTGGTCGATAGTGGCTGTTTTCGTTTCCACTTGACCTTGAGAAATTTGTAATTCAAAAGACGACTTGGCGAGCATACGCGCTGCTTTCGATAACTTCTCTTTAGTCATCTAAATCGATATGCCTGTTAATGCATGCCTCGTCTGAGTGCATTGCCTCCAGGAATTCGCGGCTCTTACTTGTTGGGCAGGCGCCAACGATGTGGGTATCCTCCCCCCATTTTGTACGCAACCTGACAGAATCCTTGGCACTTTGGGCAGCCTCCAGGAAAAGCAATTTTCGCAATTCCAGCAGGAGTTTGTCTGAAGGACAATCAGCCATATCCATCAAGATGCCGAACGGAGGAACAGTGAAAGCTGTAAGCTTTGACGCAGTCCTAGCATATACTTTTATTTTTATCGGGAGAATCTTTTCGTGAAATTACTGCGGGTGTTCTGGCTATGGTGAATTCCACTGATTTCTAAAGCGACCGTCAAATATCAACGAATGTTGCCGGGTTTTGGTGTTTTAAAAAGGATGGATTACGTAAATTTTTGCAAATACAAATACAAATTTAAAACTTTTACCCATGTTATCATTTCTTCACTTTTTTTCGCATGGGAGGATACCCACATCGTCGGCGCCTGCCCAACAAGGAAGGGTCGCGAATTCCTGCAGGCAATGCACTCATACGAGGCATGCATTAACAGGCATATCGATTTAGATGCCAATTACAAATTTCTCAAAGTCAAGTGGAAACGAAAACAGCCACTATTGACCAGATAAATTAAAACTCTGGACGTCTATTAGCTCAAACTTTAGCCAACCATAGAAGCTTGTGTTAGGCGTTGTTTGAGGTTAACTGTTTTCTGTACATTCCCATTTGTCTGAAGACGAACTGGGGCACCAGCTACGAAAATTTACACAATGAAGTTATTTTGTTCCCAAAGAACTCAACTTAATTTAATTACATTTCTTGGGATGTGGAATTTTCCTTTCCTGTTTTAGAAGCCCCTTGGGCCAGTGCTAAGTAGGCCTGTCTGTCATCCTTCATTGCGCGCGCCTTAGGTGCTCGCATCTACAAGTACATGTGAATTTACGGACACGACTGGAAGTGGCGTGCACTGGAAATGCATTCTTAGCTCGTGGAGAGGCTTATTAGGACTGCGTAATATGAGATCGGCAGCATTACATGTCCTTTAAATTGTACATCTTAGCCATCATTTGATATTTGCACATGAAGTTGACAGTTATTTTGCTTTTTAGGGATCCTAGTAATAACCGCTTTATAGGATCAGTGAGCCAAGATTTTGGGTGGATTCTGATACTAAAACTGAGTAGGCGAACTGTTCCAGGCAGAACGAGTAGGTGTCTTTGGCAGCATGCAAGATGTTTCGAACTTCTGGTGATGATTCGAGGTATAAATTTGACAAGTTTTAGCGTGGCATTTGTTATTGCGTGCCATAAAACCAATTCGCGTGATCAGGACATGGTGTGAGATCATGGCTGTTATGTTAGAGGAATCTAGAGCAAGAAGAAGCCAGACAAAAACGCATGAATTCACACACACGCAAGACAGGAACACTACAATGCAATGATGCGTGCTAAAGACATAAGGGGGCATTATCAACTAGGGATTATCAATAAAACCACATGTGGTATGTGGCTGAGGTAAACTAAGGAAACTCAAATTAGATTTGGATAGTAAAATGGATGCCTGTTAAAAACTAATCACATCAAAGAGACGTGAGCTTTTTGCCTGCCTTTTAAAGGGTACGAGGTAGCGTACAAATTGATAGTAGCTAAGTAAGCGCTGGTTCATAATTGGTGGTATATAACCGAACATTTAATATAAACTAAGAAGGGCAATGCTTCTGCAACTTCGCCTGATGAAGGGTCAAAAATTGCAAACGTGAATACCTCGACCAAAACTCCGAAGTTTAGTTACTTTAAAAGCAAAGTAAAGCTAGCTTTTAAAGTCTGGCAGTTGATATTTGGTGCCAAGAAATATAAACGTTGTGTTAATTTTATTTGCATGTTTGTGGATACCCAACCCCGTTTCGCTAAAATTACTCATAGATTCATTGGCCAGTGAAGGTATACAAAGAATCAGATTTTCAATCGATACATTCTTGAAAAAATTAATTAACTGCCAGTACGTTATGACTACAGGATGCGAATTACATAATGTTATATTCGTGGGTAAAAGCAAACTTCGGTTATCCGCGGTCTAACTGTGAGCCGCTAAAGCAAGCCAAGCCTTGGAGCAGGCCTGATCGTAGAAGCATTCGTAGCATATTTGTCGGGTTTACCACGGAATTATTTTTTCCAAGGGACACATAGGAACGAAGTACGATGTTATATATACCAAAAAGTCAATAGAAAGTCATTAATACGCAAGGCTACAAACGTAAGTGAATATACGAATCCCGGTTCTTGTTGCAAAGAAGATGATTATGCGATCACTGGTGTAGTACGCGCATTGGCTTGTGATTTCGGTCTCGTAAAGCATAGCATCCTTAAATATTGTGCGAATACAACAACAAATGATTTGTTATTTTGCTACACCAAAGAATGTGGGCATAGGGTTAGAGCTATAGATGTTGGTGTTGGTGATAAGTCTCAGTCAACGCCATCTTACGGGTTCCTGAGGGCCTGGCTGGGAACTGGCCTCCTGGCCGTGCCAACGAAACGCGTGATAGCAGGGGGTATGTCAATATGTCGGTTGATGGAGTTGATGTCACACACCCTGAATTCCAGCAGTCTTGGCCTTATCTTCTTGCTGGCTTTCGCCATTATACTCGTGCTCGCAATGTTAAATTGTATGTATGTAATAGATAGCCAAACAGCTCCACCAGCCGCTGCCTCCGTACGAGCACACGAGGAAGAATAGACGAAGAGTCACCAACAGTCTGACACCCTCTACCGTACTTTAACAATGTAAGAACGCCTACCGTCCGACAGCTGGAATGCGTACCCGAGTCATTTAAGCGACGGACCGACTGGACGCAGGGGAGAAATTTGTAGTTTATTAAGTCCAATCTCGTGACTTTTCCGCCAGTACACATGGCAGACCGAACGACGACTAAGCTAGCGAAAAAGTGGGCTCAAACAGGCAGCGTGTAGAGGCGACCAGATCGCTGCCCCGACCCCGTAGGAAGGCCGGGTGATGGTTGCATTTACGTTCGGGTTAAGACTAAGGCGAGTATTGGGATTGCTTTTATTTGTGATTCGGTTTATGGGCCAGTTTTAACGTCAGGTTTGGATTAAAGTTTAGGTGAGGGTTAAATGTAAGATTTTTGTGAGGGCCACCTGTCTATTTCCATTTCTTAACAGTGAGATTTTTAGAGTTTTGTTTATGATGCTTTGATTGGCAACGGAAAACCTGGAAAATTGAATACATTCTCTGTACTTTAACACAAAGATATCGTAAATTCTCTCACAAAAATAGATCCATTAATTTTGGTACACCGCTTAGTTTGCTCAATTTCACGCATGCGCCGTGTAAAATCAAAATGCCACATTTCGGTTATCAAAACTCTGAGTGAATTATTTCCACTTAAAGTTTATATACAAACATAATTGATGGATATGAAAAAGCCCCCATTAAGTTTCAAAATCAGAATCTAATACTTTTTATTCAGTTACAATAGCTGACAAACTGCTATTGACAGGTCACCTGATCAAGCGGCCAGTGACCCGCTCTCATATGACAATTTCCTTACTCATGCCCACATCACGCTAGTGGACAGATGCGCACACAGGACCACCACTGCGTTTCCTATTGGTCATTCAATTTTCTGACTTCGCAGAAGAGGGCTTGTTAATTGTAGGGCTCTGAGTGCAAACACTATTTAGACTCTATACAAATTGGTGACCCATTAGATGATCGAAACGCAACCCTCGGCAGCGGATGAAATCAAACGTCAAGTCGACTTCACCTGCCTGTTATTTCTGTGTAACACATCGTGTCCACGGATAGGAAAACGAAGTTTCTGCTATCTCATCACGAATGAAGATGATGTCGCCAACATGAAGCAGCCGCTGATTTTCTAACCTATTTTGATAGCACTTCTTCAACCCCACCAATATTGGTTGTTTATCCTGTTTTCGGACAATCATGTTTTCATTATCAACGGCACCTTTACTCGTAATCTCCCAAATCTTCAAACAACCTTCGAGGCCTAAATCAGTGAAACTCCAATGCGTTTGATACGATCTGCAATCTGCAATCATCTTCGAGTCCAGACAACGGTGAAACTCTTAACTGAAGGATTCACCTAGCTCAGCATTCACTGGGATGTACCGTGTCGCACACGCCCTTTCGTCTCATATCAAAGTACCAACTCACCGGTACATGTTGCTAAGATCACGCGAGCAGATCATCTGTCTGATGCCCAAACTGCACCTCTGCATAAGTCGTAGCATCAGCCGTGCCTCAGTTGCGGGCATCTTCTGTCTCCATTGTCACACCCTCGAACCCGCATGTGCACTGAATTTAATCGAGCATTTTATCGTTGGTCTCATTGTTGACTCTTCAATTGTTCGGTGTCTGGCCGGGTGGGGACCTGTAGCGCCTTCCAGCTTGGCACCCACCTTGACGCCCGAGGTCACGTGAGGACACTTCTTGAGCTGCCGTACCGAAGACACACAGCCAAATAAGCCAATCAAAGGTGCTCACGAACTGCGATTGGTCGGTCAAATGATCAAGCGCCCAGTGATTTACTCTCATATGAAATTTTCTTTACACATGCGCACAGCACGCTGGCGGAAAGACGCGTGAGTAGGCCCAGAGCTTGCTGTGCGTCGGGGCCTTTGATCACCCCTCAGTTTCTGGACAGAATACTGAACTCCTGTTGGTAGTTCCCCTTCTCTTCCTATACCGAACAGGACGTGATGATAGTACTGCTCTGTGTACTAACACTATTTAGACTCCCTACAAGCGCTGAAAGATAAACAACTCCGTATGAACTTACACATATGCATGTATTTCCATGATGATCGATATGGATACAAGGCCACATGTAGGATCAGTTTCAGATAATCGATTCAGCAAGAAGAATGTTGATTCCGAACTGAGCTCATCCCAGACATCAGCAAGGACAACAAAACCTCTCGGGCAATGTACAAGCTTGAGAGTTCTGATGCTTTAACCTTTATCTTAAATGAAACTGAAGTATAACGTGGCTCCAAAAAGACTCTAACTTCGATCCGTGCCCCCGTGCTAAATGTGAGTAATTTGCACGGATTGATAACGTGCTTGGGCAGTCAGCTTACTTTATCCACATGCATTGATTTCATGTGTTTCAAAAGTCTGGATGGGTAACGCGGCGCAAATTTAATTACACTCACGCCCCTTGTGCGGCCCATAGTTCTGCATTGGCTTCACTCAAGCCTTGCCCTTCCTATTGTCGGTTTGAATCCAACTGAGGTCACGGCATTTTTCATAATTGGGTTAGAGGACCTATTCAAATCTGCCAAAACAACAACCATACAAATTGCTGTTTTAGGTGCGCAATAATAGGCACAGGTAGCAATCATCAGGGTTCAACGTGGGGAGGTCGCGGGCGCAACTTCGTATCAGCCCTTTGCCATATTTTTATTTAGACACAAATTAATACAGTTATTCAATTTGTTAGGCAACTCCTTAACTCGCATTTATCCATACTACTTGGTTAAGTTGGTGTCTATTAACTGTAACACGCTGCACTCCAAATGGTGTGAGTTTTGGTACCATTAACTGATTTTTCACCCATTGCCTTTGTTCTGTGCTAGGTGACGTTGTCATCTAAGGCGTGGGATCGCATTCTCGATTATCGATTTTCATTAACTGATTTTTCGCCAATTGCTTTTGTTCTTCACTAGGCAACGCTTTCATCTAAATCCATCGTGGCTCGGCGTGGAATCGCATTATCGATCGTCGTTACTCGCTAAAACTCCTTTATGACCAATTTGAGCATAGGTCAACACTGCGCCCTTGAGAGGAATTATTGGCCTCGTCGCTTGTGACAAGCAAGCTAAATTAGCTGTGCTATCGGAAATCCATCCGGTATTCTGGTGCTCGATCGTTCTTGCGCAGATGACGCTGCACATCTGAGGGGTCTGGTAAGGTGGCTCTGTCCACTGTCCATACCTGCTGCCGTTTCTGTTGTACAGGATTTTGGAAGACCGTCATTGTTCTTCGACTGAGCCTCGGCGGATTGGTATTGCTGCTGCGACTCGTATACCGACATCAATCGTTGATATGTTCTGTGTTTTGCCCTCCCAGTCTTTCAAAGGCTATTAGGTCTTTTTCGAGTGCAACAAATCAGGTCTTACTAGGTAGCTAATAGTCTGCCTAATACAATGAATTCTCCTTTTATCCTCTACGCCAATATAAAACTAACTTTCTTTATTATAAAGGAGTCAAAGAGCTGGTTTGCAGGCAGAACACCCCAATGGAAATTCTTGCACAAAACCAGGGATATTCCAATTTGGCGCATTTTTCTCGATGTTGAACATTTTCGCTAAGAGGACGCAAAATAGGTGATATTATTGGACCTTCGAGCCCTGCTGTAGAGCGAACGTATGCGATCACGTCCTGCGCGATAAATGCAAATAATTAAGAATTGTTACTGAAGTTGGTCGTGCCCCAAAACGAAGGAAAAACTTACGGGGTGGCAATTGGTGCCTGCATTGTCGACTTTTTAAAGAATTTATTAGTGA
Organism: Schistocephalus solidus; assembly: GCA_017591395.1. Taxonomy (NCBI): domain Eukaryota; kingdom Metazoa; phylum Platyhelminthes; class Cestoda; order Diphyllobothriidea; family Diphyllobothriidae; genus Schistocephalus; species Schistocephalus solidus. Next base: position 32,406 of record WEDG01003436.1, on the reverse strand, counting down.
CGATGAACCCTTGAAATGCGTTTGCCTTTGTGCTCAGTTAATTATTAGGCTCGGGTTAAAAGCTCGCCTCTACCAGCAACTGAGTCTGTGGGACTGCCGATCGATAGTATTTAATAATGCGACACTTTATTTCAGTATTTCCCAATTCTTCATCCATAATTACCAGAGAGAGACAGCTTTCAGCGGACAAACTGGATGATTTCATGTGCAGACCACAACGCTGGTAGGAGGAAGACCATCAGCTACCCCAGGTATTTAGCCTAACGAAAGAAATAATGGATCGTAGTTGGAAGAACCTAGCAAATTCCTGCAGAAAATACTGCTTAAGATACACCGACCAAGATAATCAATAACCCCCATATATTCTGGCAGGTCAAAATATTCCCTTGATTTTGGATAAACCAAATGCATTGCTAGTGTGTTATGCTAGTTTCTAGTAAATCAGAATATTAATCCACGAATAGCTAGCATTAAACAAAGCAAGGTTCCAAATGGAACAGCATGCGTTTGCAAACGAACGGCAAAAACAGCCAAAGGTGTGCGTTGGGAGGGCTGGAAAGCTTACCTGGATTGACGATGGGACACCGGGGCTATGGTATTGACGACAAGCTGTTACAGATATCACGTAGAAGCGACAACCCAAGAGAAAATGACAGGCTACCAGTACACCATGTTCTCGTCTTTCCTGGTACCGCGTAATGATTCGGTAGAGGAACAATCATACAGTTTTTTTAATTATTTATTCAGAAAATAATAACAGCTGTTTTTCACATGAGAGAAATTTCAGACGGTGGATCAACACCTTCGGGAGTGTATTTTTTTGCTTCTCTGTTGATTCCCGCTGCCGTCGTCGATCGCTTCCCATTTTTCAACCACACTTCAGCTGTCTCAGGGGTTCACAACTTGAGCATTGGCCAATTTCGGTTTTGATATTTTTTTTTGCCGTCTTCATAACTTCGGTGTTGTTTCTAGTTTTTAAGGGGTAGGTGTTCGCCACGTGACCCACAAACGTATCCCAGGCCTGAGATAGATTTTCACATTTTAATCCATACCACAAACGATATTGTGCTTCATCTAGGTGAGCCCAGACAGCTCTGCCGGAGACCAGACCGGTTTCAGACATTTTTCTCTTGAGTCGGCTCCAGTAGGCTTCTATGGCATTGGTGTGCATTCCAGTTTCGGGGTTAACGAAGTTCTTGCTGTGATTAACTGTGAAGTGCTTGTAGCCCTCCTCGGGTAGTCTACTGTAGGCCTTCCATTCTTCGGTCACTACTACACTCTCCTTAGCAACCCACTTCGTTATCACCGTCTTCAACGCCGGCCAGCTTCGGTTGTTACATGTTCAAATACAGCCTTTCTTATAAACGTATCGTATATTCCAACTACCCAATACTGACGTTCTTCTCTTCCTTTATTATTCTTTCGCCTTGCAACCATGGTCTCGTCCACCTTTACCTCTATATCCTTGCCGCCTATCTGGCCTATGGCGCTCATGAGTGCACTGGTTGAGACATTGCGACAAATTGCATACCACTGCATTGCAGTATTGCGGGGCACACCTACCAGAGCGGCACAGCGCTTCACCCGCACACCTTCTACATACCGGTAGACAATTTTCATAATTTTCGCCAGGGTTAATCTACTGCCTTCGAACATACTGCCCTTTCTTAGACACTTTTTTTCCGTCTGCAGCGGGAACATTTAAATAAAAAGCCGTCTGTCTGCTCAGCAGAGGCTTGCTGAGTCATATTATTTCCGCATGTGCACAACATATGCATTGGTAATAGTCTCTTTTCCTGTAGGTAGTCGACCAATCCGCTGGAGTCCATTATTTTCATTATCTTTTCCTCTTCCGTTGACGTATTCACCTGCGGGCCTCTCCTTCTTTTTTCCCTTGCGGTGGCATCCTAAAAAGTGGATAAAACAATTAAATTAACCATGCCATCAAACTAATTATTCTGTATTTTCGGTACCTTATGTTCCTTGTTTAGGGTTTCATTTTGTACTATTCTTCACCAACTTTTGCCAACCATGCTCCAAATAAACACAATTACTTTTCTATCGCTGTCAGCTATCTATGCCCTTAACCATACTGCAATTACATTCAGAAAATTTTTTGCTTTGCTTCTCCTTTTTTTAACAATAAAAAATTGCGTCTGCAATTCCGTTAATCTATTTTTTGGTTATTACTTCGAATTCCTTCAATTATACTTCAATTTTTTTGTTTACCTCATTCCAATACAAAGCGAACTACCGGCGACCACCTGAACAAAAACTTTTACTTATTCCATCACATGATATGAACATGATTTAATTCATATTAACAATCTTACCTTAGTTGCGCTTCAGCTTCTTGCATTACGCTTCCTTCTGGGGGCCTTAGTAAGCGATCTCATTTGTCAGCTTCTATTTAAATTCCTTCAATTACAGCGCGCTCCATATGCCTTCTTCCTATTGGCTCCCATTTCATTTTATCAGTTTGGTTTTCATTTTCAGTCAATGGGGATCGTTCCGTTCACCCGTGCTTTTGCATTGGATGCAACTTTTTATTTCTAATTTACGCTGGTTATTTTTACCTCATTCAAACTTAATTCCTTTTTGTAAAATTTGCACATCCAATTACTTACGCCATTTTGGTTGGTGTTTTTGTTGTTGTTCTGCCCCACCCATAAAAACCCTTTTACCACGGTTCCCGTAAGGCAGGCTCTTGGGTTTATGCATTTATTTTGGGACCCGCCTATTGTGCCTCCACCGAGAGTGCGGTAGACGCAGCGCAAGTCTACCATCACTTTAAACTAAATACCGTGCAAGTCACCATCCCTGAACCACTGTGGTGGGGAGCATACGGTGGACATCGTCGGACTACGACGGTCGAACTGTCGTCGTGTGTGTGTGGGGGGGATGCACTCTGTACTCCAGAAATAAAGTTCATTCGTGATTGTTCTTTCTTTACACACAGGGTCTCGGAATTGTGTGTGCCTCCACAACCGGTACGTCTACTCCCTCCCCCCTGCCCTTTCCCCCTCTCTCCTTTTCCCGGTCCAATCCCCTTCTATCTCTCCTCCCCCGTCTCTCCTTCTCTCTTTCCCCCCTCAAATGTTCCTCCTCTCTTTTACCCCTCCAACTGCCCTCCTCCCTTTCCCTCTCCCCTCACCCTTCCCTCCTCCCCACGGTCGGCAAAGTCCTGTGGCAACGGTGACATGCAATCAAGTAGGCGGCCCAGGCGAAATGGTCATTCTCTCACTAACCAAAATCGTGACCCATCGTGGAGTTCGGTGGTCGCCTGGGATGAATGAGCAACCCTATTTAGGGACAAAACTGCTTACCCCCTCGTGGGGAGGGGGCTAAAATGTGGGGTCTCACGACAGCTGCGGCAGACTGCAATTGCATGCGGTCGAAAAACTCTAAACAATACCAGCAACTCCTCTCCAAATCCCCCAACCGTACCCTCCGGAGTACCCCCCGGACTGCTCGAGTGAGCTTGCTTGTCCACACTTAAGTACTTGTCAACGGTTTTCTCGTAGTTACCGATGGGTATGAATAATTTAAAAAACTTAGACTGCCATACTCGGCCACATTTACTCTCCGGCCGAGGAATTTAGTGGGAACGGCGACGGCCTCAGCTAGAGGGAGGTCGAGATGGTTCGGCAGAGCGGTGAAGTGGCAGTGATAACAGACACCGATAATTGGGATGTCATGAAATCGGCCAGGTCAGAGGTGAATGCAATGAGAGGCGGTGCGACCTGAGCAACCGCCGAGGAAGATAGACACTCAACCTCCACCATACGATTAGCCATTTCAGCGAGTTGAGAGATTTAGGTCATCGTAGCCGGAAGCCAAGATTACCTGCACAGATATGGCAAGCGTCATAAGGATATCTTCTTAAAAAACCTATCGTTAGTGGCCATGTTCAGCGGAAGCATAATAGGCGGGTCCCAATTAAAAGCTATTGCTTTTGCTACTTAAATGCTTACAGCAGGTGGTCTTGTAAAACTAAGCTTCCCCGGGTTGACCGTGGGACAATGGGGACAATTACTTACAGAGCTTTCAATGGGGACAATTATTTAGAGCTTTCATTTCATTGGATGCCTTCCGTTTCTTTTTCCTTTTGGGCGGGTTATTTTCACCTCATTTAAACTTTTATGTTAATTTATACATTTTTGTTTTTAATTTACTTTCACCGTTTTTCGTACTTTTTTGTTATTCTATTGCCCCACCCATAAAACCCCCATTACCATGGTTCCCGTAAGACAGGCTCTCGGTTTTAATCATGTAATCTGTAATGCGTGCTCCTTTGCCATGAAATGCCATTCAGTTAGAACCAGAGCTTCCACTGCGATTCCATATCCATGTTGATCTGTTTGCAAAAATTCGCTCTCAACAACTGCGCCTGATGTGCACTTGGGAATGTTTTCGAAGTTTATTCTGCATATCAGCTATCCTTCTGAGTGCGAAAATAGATTAACTGTGAATTTTTACCCATCTGTAGGAGGAAAACGGAACCAATAAATACAGTAGATATTCGAACTGCAACAGCAACTTCAGCTAATTTCCGCACTAAGTAATCGGGGAACAACTTGTAGGAAGCAGTTAACTATTGCTCCTTCTCCTTCTGCTCCTCCTCTTCCTTCCACCCTACTCCTGCTCCTGCTCATCTACCTTTTATTCATTCTACTTCACCGACCGAGCCTCCCCTCTTCTAATTACTTGAAAGTTATCCGCCTTGCAACTGATGAATATTTGTTCGAAGCTTCGAGTTCATACTTGGCCAAATTGACTGTGTTGGCGTAGCGAGCGAACGCGAGAGGTCTTGGTCATCAACAAACGACTGTTCTCAAATCAGGGAATAGACTAGGTTGGCAAGCTTTTACTCATACCAAAGATTTGACGTAAAGCTCAGCAAGCAGCCGCCGTAAGCTCTCTTCAGCTTTGGTCGTCTGCGGCCAATCGGTGAAGAGAGGAATATCGCTTTGCGTCACAGCCTTGGCGGAGGTTGTAACATGCCGCGCGAAGGTGATGTGGGTCGGCAGCGACGTTGACGAGCGCGAAACGGGGCTGCTACAGACGCAGCATGGTGCAGTGTGCATCGACTGTAGTGGCTAAGCGACCAAGCACGCGTGCGTGCGCATCCATTGCGAGTTTTCGCATGTTGCCCGAAGATTTCTTGTTCAGCCATGTGCAAGTCATGAATGCATGTTATTCTACCTTTTTGAGTACGAGCGATTTACTCTGTTCTACTTGCTGACTTTGACATTTCTATTATTTGTGAGGCATAGGCAGATACCCTGTTTCACCTAAATATAATACAACATATAAGGAACAAAAACGAGCTAAGGTGTATTTTCTGCGAACTGGCAGGTCTAGGACTAATATTTGTCTTCGGTTCTAATTAATTCTTACAATCCTCCTCGTACTTAAGCCCTTCACCTGGTATCGAGGGCCAATAACTGTCGTTAATCATCCGCTTGTATGTTCACCATCCACAGAAAATGTATTATCTCATAAAATCTTCATCCAGATTCTGAAGTGTGTTGGAGTAACAATGATAAAATAATGCATAAATAATTACCCTGACGAACAATAACCATTTCTTTCAGTCCCGTCAGTCTACAAAAAGTGGCTACTTAATTAGCGTGAATTTTTAACGCTGATTGTCTAGGTTCTTATAAATTCACATGTATTGCAGAAAGCCTGCATAAAAATATTCCTTGCTGTATTTATATGGTAGCAAATTACTGCTTCATAATTTTTTCCTGGAAGAAAGGTTTTAAAAAGTTTCTATTTATGAAAGTTCTTAAGACCCTGCAATGTCGATTCATGAAACATTCCATCTATCCATTTATTAATGCTGGTTTTCAGGTATACAACATCGCTCCCATCGACTGCAAGATTTATGCTCGCCATATCAAGCCTCCTTAATAGCGCATAGAAATGTATTCAAAAAATATACAGCTTGTAGCTGGGAAATCCTGAACGCCAGTGTAACAGCAGGTCAGATGCAAAAGTATATGGGTATTAAAATCTTTTTAAAACCGAAAGATACCCTTTCTTCAAGTATCAGCTTTGCAATCAAACAGGGCAACGAAAATCGGCCGGAAAAATGTAGTATACATAAGTAACCGTTTTTGTAGAGTATAACCACAAGCACCTACGACTCGGACGTGGCTGAACAAGAAATCATCGGTCGTGCGAAAACATGCAATGAATGCGTACGCAGGCGCGCGTGGTCGCTTAGCAAACGGACAATCATCATGATAAATTGTGCTAAAACCAACGGCAGTGAGGAAGTATGTTAAGGAACGAAAATAAAATGTCATTTCAAATTCTCCTTCCACTATTCGTAGCAAATTCATTTTGTGTGTTTTAGCACGAGTCCACAATGGTTCAAAGTATAAATAAATTCTACCGGTACTGCAGACAAGATGCTAAACTTGACTACTTGCTGAACATTTCTTTATGTGAAATATGACCATGAGCATAAAGAAAGATCAAGGAATCATCATCATGTTCCATTAGCGCACAATTCTACATCAACTTCATGCATTCTGCTCGTCAACTTTAAGCACAGGTTGGGTGAGTTAGATCGACAGGAATGAAGCCGCTCACAAAATTCAGTCTACGATATGTGATGTAGTCTATATAGTGGTCAGACGGTGGGGCTCATACTAGCTAAGTGACGCCCATGTTCATGGAAGAGTTTACGTCATTCGCGCTGGCGGATCAATGGAAAATCCACAACGGCCCGGATACCATGCGCTCGGATGAAGAGTGCACCAAGAGACACCTCAGTGTGTGTGAAATATGCGATACAACTGACGAGGAATGAAGTCACATCAAGAAGGAGCCATTGCCGCCTGACTATCCGTCCCCAGACGACAGTAGTGCCTTCAGTTGGCAGCCTGCCAAACGACGAATTTTGGTGCAGCGTGGTAATTTAAAAGCGTGACTAATTTTTTGCTTCGCGAGGAATATGCGCTGAATGCAATCGATGTCACCACCCCCATGTACCCTCTCTCTCTCGCAGGCACCAGTGAAACCGGTCTGGGATTGGGCGCAAGTGACTGGCGCGGCGTCAGTTCGCGCATACGCGTACAAGCACGGATCACCCGGGCTTCTGTGTGGCGTTCGTTCTGCGTATGCAGCCCTCTTAACGCGTTTTCTGTCATAATATAGCTCGGTGTCGGTTCAACGCATCTTCTACATGGCCTGTTGTACAGGCACAAGGAAGAACATGTAATGACGGTCAGCCGAAACCTATCAAACACTGCCTATTTGGCATCAAATAAGTTCACAAATATGTGAAGCGTCCTAATATAGCAGTCACAGTTTTTCTTTAAATATTTTATATCCCTTGGTAACAACAAAAACCGTAGGCAATGATGGAGGTATTGGGGGTGGAAGTGGATGTGATGTCCGTTGACAACGATGGTTGTCGAATGAATTAAGATAATCCGTACGGACAATGGCAAAATATCTCGTTTACCATAGAATTTACCTGCCAGGCAGAGGCAAATTTGATCGAGGGCTGCATTTAAATTCTAATTTGGTCAGAATTTCCAGCAAAGGAATGCCCGCGTGAGAACTGAGGCACTGTGGCAGTCTTTAGAACAATGGGCTTCAGGGTGAATAAATGTGTTCGACAAGTATTTTGTTCGTTATCTTCAGATAAATAAAATGGGAATGTTAACGACGAGAGTATGCGATGGACGGAATCGGGCGCTGCGGCGCAGGTAAGAAAGCAGACGGCCTTCGGTGGCTGGTAGCCCTGACGGAATTCTAGAATGCGTCTCAGGGTTAATACCTGGTTCGCGAATCTATTGCAGTAGTAGCTTAAGTTATTAAGGAAGACCTTATCCACTACGACTTGCAGGTCCGGTTCCATACGGGAAGAGAAGAAGTGGGACGCCATTTGGAAGGATTGTTTATTCTGTTCTGAACTATCGGAGGTGTTTAAAGGTGACTGCCGGAGGAGGACACGTCCGGCCACCGCAGCTTTTACGTCCCCAGGTGGGAGACTATGTGGAGTCCTCACCGGGCGTCCAGCGAAGCCGTGTGAGTCAGCCTTGAATATGATTGGTCAGATTGCCCTGCTGAGATTGGCGAGGACCATTTGTAGGGCACCAACACCGTGCGCATGTTGAAGGCTGAACTTCTCGCGTCTACATGTACGTGCGCTCCAGCGGCTGTCTGGCCCTTGCAAATGCAGCCTGTCCACAGCGGCCAATCATCTTCAAGGCTGACTCACACCTGACCCCGCTGGAGGCCCCGTGACGACCACGTGGTATAACACACTTGGGACATCGCAGACACGCCGTCTGGACGTGCCCTCCTCCGAAAGCCAACTTCCTCCGACGCCCTCTGCGCTGGTTCTGTACAGAATGAACTATCCTCTCAACTTGAGTCCCATATCTTAACTCCTTTTACGGAACCGGGCCAGAAGGTCGTAGCGGCCACGGCCTTCGCATCAAAAGCGATGAGGCTTTTGCCGGGTTAGTTCTCTTGTCTAGTCTTATCTCTCTTTTTAAGGACAGATAAAAGAATGCCCGAGCTCCAGTCATCAGAAATTAATACAAGTTTTGGGATGTTCGATTGATGCTGTCTTGTCATTTCCATAAGAATGGTTGGCCTATCCAAAACATATTACTGAAGCGCATCATTCACATGGGAAGTGGAATAGCGAGACAAACAGGTCCGTTTGAGTGCAGTTCGTTACGATGTGAACTGAAGAACATAATTGGGCTTCAGGCTGGGTGAAAGGCGAATATGTGATACTGAGTCAATCGCCTTACTACTGTTGACAATAATAACTACCATTGATCGTTAATCATTATGAAAAAACGAGGGACCACTTTAGGAAAGGATCTCGCAACAGCTTAAGACATTAGGGAATACCCTAGTCGCTATGACCTTCGGGCCCGTACGAGAGGGGAAGAAAAGGAACGCCAGTTGGGAGGATAGTGTATTCTGTACAGAACTATCAGAGAAGATGTTGGAAGAAGTTAGCTGCCGGAAGAAGACCCGTCTGACAGCCGATAGAGCAAGCTCCCCAGTGTAAGAGTGCGAGAAGTTGCAGAGGGTATTCAGCGCACTCATGTGTCAGTCAGTCTTAACGATAATTGACCGGTAAGACTGTCGAGGACCACATAGCCACTGGTGCGTACGTGCATGTAATCGCGAGGGGTTCAGCATTGAAACATGCGCGGGGACATTGCGTCACTTCACGGACAGGTATCAATCACGTGGAAACTCGGACGAAACTCTGTCGGAGAGTGCTGCATAGCTGGGTAACAAAATAAAACAAGTGACGATGTTTTTAAACAGACTACTAGTCTCTTCATCCGTTCTCTTCGCTTCTCATTCAATCCTTATAACTTAAAAATAGCTGATTGTTATTACTCCGTTGCTAATGGCGTCAAGGCCCTCTGCAGCACATGTGATGTATGCAAGCACGTACAGGCAGAGTGCGCGCGTCGCTGCAATTGGCTTAGTTTGACGTAATCCTGTCAAGGGCATCAGAGTGCATCCCCCCACACAGGACGACAGTCGTAGTTCGAAGATGTCCACCGTATGCTCCAAGGAAGGGTGGTGCCAGGACGGTGACACGCGTGTGAGCCCGGTGCATTTAACAGAGTCAAGAAGACCAGAGATGGGAGAGGGCGCAGGTGGTTGGCGCCGTCCCTAGGTGTACCACCCCACCTGTCTCGTATACCACTGAGTGGGAATGCCATAAAGGCCACATTAAGAAGGAGCCATTGCAGCCTGAATCTCAGTCTGCTAGTCAGCCACACCACACAAAACACGCATTGGGCTGACCACGTAGTCCGAGTGTTCTTGGTAGTTGGCAACCTTCCAAGCCACGGCTTTTAGCGCACCGTGATAGTTTCAAGCGCGTTAGATTGTTTATAGTGAGGAAAATGCGCTGAGCCGTTGACCTCACTCTCTCCCCAACCCCCACAATAAGACCACCATCCAAGCCAGTCAGTTGTCTGATGTGGGAGCGGGCGAATTGGCTGACGGGTCGGCGTACCCGTCTTCGCGCGCCACAGCACGACCTGGGCCGATGGCGTGGTCTGCTGTAAGTGTCAGATTGGCAGCCTTCCAAGCCATGGTTTCTAGGACATCGTGATTTTCTCAGGTTCATGATGATGGTGAGGGTGTTGTCTTTGTATTGGTGTAGGTAGTGTGAGCTGATGTGTCTTAGCTCCTGTGGTTTACCGCACGTTGTCGTAGAGGCGCATGTGTCCTAATAGGCCCATGCACTTCCACTGACGCTTGCCTGATGATAACCACCGCTGTAACTACTCATGCTGCCTGCGAACTCAGCCACAGTTAAGGCTTGACCGTGAAATTGTCTTCTCTGTTTCCGGATTCGGGAATCTTAAAGTTGGTAGATCGACGCTCACCGATCGGTTACGGGACATAAGTCCCGCTCTGCCTTTGGGGCGCACTTTCGAGCCCCGCCAGCAACCGCACATTAGCTATTATTTTAGGTAGAACACTACCGACAATACAAGGTAGACTAGCATGGCCGTTCCGGGCTTATTAGCCGTTATTAAGCAGCCATATTCAACCCTATGTGTTGCACCACCCGAGGCCTGAACTTGTGAACTGTTGATTAGACATCCAACGCTATAACCACTGAGCTTGCGCAACACCCGAGGCTCTTCAGGTCAGCATCCGGCAGGCCCAAAAATCGATATCGACGTAGCGCATTTACAGGAATCATAGTCACTTATCGTTATCTCATTTCGAAGCACACATAACGGGCAAAATCATTCAGTCCGAAGATCAACGCAGTTAATCCCTCTGGTCCCCGGGTCCGATCGCGCCTCACTAGCAGCACTTTCCTTATCGACACCCGAGCCCAAATTAGTGTGGTCCCCCCTCCCTCCCACCCACACCAACCGACCACCAGTCATAACCCTCATCATCACCTCCAAAACGGCAACTACTCCCCAATTCCCATTCCCAGTTTCACGATGGTTAGGTACAACACGATGTGCACCACATACGCACCCGAGGCCCTCTTGTATTTGCTCAGTCTAGACGACTGACGCCTGCCCGACTATAGGCATAGAAGGCGGGGTTTGATTACATGCCTTAGTTCCGCATCATTTAACAGTCCGAGAATCCTTGAGCGTCCCCTCTGCACATGGCATCCAAGGCGACTGGAGACCCCATGACGGCCACCGTGCACTGAACGCAATCATAGACTATCGGTAGTCAGTGCCTCATCTTCAGGATTTCACCGAAATCTTTTCCGGCATGCGGCTTCCTCGAAGATCGCACTGGTGCGCGCTTTCCGTCGGATGGATAACTGCCACTCCGAATGGCATCTCCAAAACCGCGGCCACTACCCCTTCGACCTCTTATAATTCATTTGTACGCCCGCCGGTCTTCGAAATGCCACCCAGACGTACACCTACAGTTTGGTCACCCACATCAATGACCTCTCCGAATGTTTAAGAACACCAGCAGCACCCAGCAACGGTGGTTCACCGCCCCGAAAATCAAAGGGTTATGAAGACATCCAGGTGCGTTGCTTGTATGCCTTTTGTGATTTTCCCCACCAGCTCCCAAGCATCACTCGTAATGCTTGCTTGACATGGTCAATTTCTTAACAAAATAACCTCAAGCAACTGTTCATCAGCATGCCTTCAGGCCGCCGAGGGTGTATATCAGAAGATGCGATCACTGAAACCAAAAATTTATTTGTCCGAGGCTCTGGATTGCCACTCGGACTCATCATCAGAAATATTCGACATCTGGCGCTTAAGTTCGTAATTTTCCAAGGAAAGCCATTTTTCGGGCCTGAGTGTACATTGGATTAGTACTGAAAATATGGACTTGCCTGACTGACTATTTAATCGAAAATTTCCTCAAACATTCTTCGTTTTCGGGCCAGATAAAAATGAAGTGAGAGAACGAGAGTAAAGGAGAGGATGACTGTGGAGACAGGTAGTCTGTCCTGCGCTATGATCCGCGGCACAAAAGGCAGAACAAATTGCTGACATGGAAAACATAACTATGCTTTTTAAAAGATCGTGGGCGGTGAATTGCTTAACAGTCACGCAACAAATTTTTAGAAAATTCCAATCGCTCATGCCCTTGTGTGGAACCTGTAAAATGTTTGTCCCAATGCGATGCAGTTCCAACAAGAGGCATTTCCATATCGCAACTTATATTGTTCATTTCTAAGTGATTCAGATGGGAATCAACGCAGATCAACTAAAATTATTGATTGACAGATGTTCTGTGGGTACATTACCAACGCGATATTCGGCGCTCGAAGGCCGCAGTCAATATTCCGTGTTCCGCACATATTGCCATAACGGGCAGCTGCATTTGATGCCTTATCAACAAAAAATTCGTCGGTCATCTCATCCAAAATTTATGATTTTTTCCTCTTAGGCGAGAGCATTTTTGTAGTTGGAGAGACAGCGAACCAGGTAGGCTTAACGAGTGTCACGGAGTTCCTGGTGAGAACGGCGCTGCGTGAGCTGGGACCCCACGTCTTCGACGCGCAACTGCAGTCGTAAAGGCAAGCAGAGAAGACGCTGCTTTGCGTTTTTGGTAGATACAACGGTGAGGGCGGATGGAAGGGAACACGCCAACATTCTTCCCTTTTTGTGAATTGTGAAGTCAGTGCGGACAGGTGTAAACACTCGTGAGGGATCTTTGTTACCTGTTTGCAAATGTCCCCGTTCTTCCCACTCGCATCTTCCTCGCACGTCCCCAACAGATAGTGCAAACTACTCGATCTGCAGGAGAAGAGGGGTGGCCCAGTTGCTGCGTCCCTGCCCGGGGACAGTCGCGTCTTTGTTTTGGTAGTCGAAATGACTCCTTCACCGCTATTGCTTCAGTGTAGATCTGCAAGCTGCGAGCAGACTGGCAGGATAAGGCGACCTTAGCGCACATCGCGGACTTTTGGCTGCCAGCTGCCGCCATGAGAACTGAGCGGTTCGCCCTCACAACGGCACACTTTAGAGGAAAAATTAGCGTCGCCACTGTGGCATGTAGAGGTATTAAACGTCGTGGAAATGTTTTCGTCGTCAGGCGCCAGGTGCCCACTCGGCCAGTGGACAGAGCTGGCTGTGATGCAGGAGCCTCGCTCGTTTGTTGCTATTTTCGCCTCCAGCGACAGTCTTTGCTCTTGCCGACGGTGAGCGTTCATGAGTTCCACATTCTTTCTCCTAGTCAATTCGATGCCCACACTGACCTATTTTACAAGGTAGAAAGAGAAAAATTACGCATCTGACGCTAGCGTTAAATAATTTGGCATAACGATTTCGGTTTCTCATAGGCAGCGGCCCTATAGTCAAAAGAACTCGTTTTACTGTCAATACCGTGTAAACCCATCAGCCGGCCTCAATTTCATGACTTTTTTAAAAAGAAAACTTTGTCACTACTTCAAACACGCAAACAGACGAGGCACAGGAAAACAAGGTTGACTCTGGAAATGACCTGAAATCTCGGAAGTATATATCGAAGAGCCCAGTAGAAAGTTAGAGATTGTCATTACTGCGCATATACGCAGTAAACGTGTTATTTGATGTTCCTTCTATGACCATCCTTATTTGGAAACGTCAGAGGGATATGCAGTCTCAACATCTGGCGTGGCTGATTGGGGATTTTGATTTGGGGAAACGAAATGAGCGTACGCATAGACATTTAAGGTAGAGATGCCATTAGCCGACGTAACGCACAATTAAGATGACAAATACGCCAGATTTGTGCGTCAATATGACTGGCTGATGTGATGCTTGGGAAAAGCCAGCCCATTTAGAACTATAAACGCGCCCGGGAGTAAATAAACTGGCACAAAATCAATTCCACTAGGTGGTTAAAAAAGAATGCCTTTCTATCACTGGAACAAAAGCAATATTTGTTCGATGTTTAGGCTGCACGTTGAAACCCATAACCGCAGTCGGCAACAGATGGAGGAAGTTAGCATAGAAGTTAGAGATATGAATAAGCCGTGGTGGCTTAATAATAAGGATACCTATTGCATATATGAGAAGCGTTTGTTGTGGTCTCGGTGATTTCTCGATTAATCAAGTTCGAGCCCTAAATTTTTGCGATTGTTTAGCGATGCAATTAACAGCTGCTTACAATGTCTGTTGCGGACGCGTGGAAAGAAGCTATGCCGGGTAAATGAAAGGACATTTAAGGTGCGGATGGCCGACCTACTCCAAATCACGCCCCAACTCACCCGAAATGATCTAGCCAGACTTCGAGAGTAAACGGAGCCCAAATCTGCGGTAAAAGGGTAACTGTGGGATTTGCGACCCACTGTGTTACATTTTCAACATTTCACGAATTATCACCCTCCTTGGTGAGACTTCTGGAGCAGAGCCTATTTAGTGGCAGTGTCAGCAAACTGAAAAGGACCATAGCACCATACATGCGAATGTAATTGGCACACAACGCAGCACATCCGTCTGTAATGCACGCTACTCGGCAGTGTGTAGAACTGAGCAGAATTTGAACGAAGTCCAGTTGAAAAGTCAAAACGCTGCTTGTGTGCCCTAAGGCACTATATTTCATAATAACCTATATAACATGACTGTGTCCATGTTTCGGGCGCTATCTAAGTGAAGAGAACGAGGGGCAGGGGCATTTGATATTGAGGAACCTGCTCTTGCATTACAACCATTCTAAACCTCACCGTTTAATATGGCAGTTCGACCGTCGATTTCGACGAGGTCCACCGTATGCTCCACACCAGGTGGTGCAGGGACGGTGACTTGCGCGTGAATTAGTTTTAAGTGATAGTAGCCTTGCGCTGCAGCTACCGCACTCTCTCCTCCTCCCCACCTGAGTCCGGTGTCAAGACAGAGTCAAGAAGACCGGAGATGGGAGAGGGCGCAGGTGGCTGGCGCGGCCTAAGCCGCCCCTGGGCGTGCCACCACACCTGGCTCGGATCCCACGGAGTGGGAGTGCCATAAAGGCCACATTAAGAAGGAGCCATTGCAACCTGACTCTCAGTCCGCCAGTCAGCCACTCCACACAAAACACACATTGGGCTGACCACGCGGTCCGAGTTATCCCGTCAGTTGGCAACCTTCCAAGCCACGGCTTTTAGCGCACCGTGATAGTTTCAAGCGCGTCAGATTGTTTTATAGTGAGGAAAAATACGCTGAGCTCTCGACCTCACTTTCTCCCCACCCCCACAATCAGACCACTGTCCGAGCCAGTCAGTTGCCTGATGTGGGAGTGGGCGCATTAGCTGACGGATCGGCGTACCCGTCTTCGCGCGCCACAGCACGACCTGGCCCCCATAACGCACACCAGGATTCACAAACTCAGGGGGATATGGAGCAGCCATCGCCGTCTGACTCCCAGTTCACTGGTCAGCCACTCGACACACACAGCACATACACTGAGCCGACGGCGTGGTCTGGTGGAAGCGTCAGATTGGCAGACTTCTCAGCCACGGTTTCTAGGAAACCGTGATATACTGTGGTAAAATGGTGATTGTGAGAGTGTTGTCGATGCATTGGTGTAGGTAGTGTGCGCTGATGTAGGTTAGCCTACGGTGGTTTACCGGAGGTTGTCATGGAGGCGCATGTGTCCCTAATAGGCCCATGCGGTGTGTAAATGTGCGAAAGCAGTTAGGGCAGTGAAGGCGGGCACGTCGACTGTATGTCGGAGCCCCAGGCACTGGTTCACCAGCCTCCATGCGATGGATTCGCAGGTGACCGACCAGGCCGATGCGTGAGCTGAAGTTGCGGGTTCAGTGTGGGCAGGAGAAATCGGTAGAGGCTGGGAGGATGTCATTGCTGGTAGTGGGGGTGGCAGGGGCACTAAGAATGGCAGGAGCGGAGGGTGTGCATGGTGTATCGGTGTTGTCGGCATTGTGGTTAATTCCGCTGTTATGGATGCGCATGTGACCGAATAGGCCTATGCGATGAGTGAATGCGCGAGGACAGTGAGGGGCAGTGGAGGCGACGACCTCTGCTGTGTGATGGTGCTCCAGGCACTGGCTCACCGGTCTCTGTACGATGTATTCGCAAGTGACCGACCAGGCCGATTCGTGAGGTGAATGTGCAGTCGCATTGAGTACAGCTTAGGAGAGATTCCCCATCGCTGATGGTGGTGGTGGTGGTAGTGATATATATAATATAGAAAGCGTTTCAATTTCATACTAGCAAAATAACATTGTCATCAAATGCAACGGAGAATGTAATGACTATTTCTGGCTTATTAGCGGTTATTTGTCACCCATAATCAACCCTAGGTTTTTTTAATTCCTGGGGATTGGTATGGTTGATTGATGGCTAAAAAGTCAGAAATGGCCATTCCAGTCTCCCCAAAATCTGTCGGTAATGCTACTCTACCCGTATTTATTTATGTGACCAGTACGACGCAAGTACTAAGTTTCCACAATAACCACCGAATCAATCACAAAATCAGTCGAGTACGAGTGTTAAAACGGCGTGTCGAGGCACACAACATTGAACCAGAAGGCAAAACTACTGAATTAGAACGCTTTTAGATACTGCTAACGCCTTGAAAACTGTCAACCGTGTTCTCGTCTCACCTACAGTTTTAGTTGTAAACAGACCAGATAAGGTGTCAAGTAATGCGGCCGAATAGTCTAGGTTCTACAGGAAACATCTGAGGTCATTTCCGGTTTCGGTGTAATTTTACACAAGCAGCCGCGTCGGAGAGAAATTACTCCGGACGTAAAGGACAACATGCGACAGCCAGCCGGAAAGATTCCCACTCTTAGGTCGTAGCACATCCGATAGGAGCCGGTCGAAATTCAACTGAGTCGCGAGTTTCTGATTCAGGATTATCCGGTCAACTGACGATTAACATTGGATAGTCTTCTCGTCTCCATATTCTGTGCTGATACGCTACCCGGGCGGAGTTATTAGCCCCACCGGGTGGGCGCGGGCAATCAACATTTAATGACAGCGAGCTGAAAGGCCGAGAAATTATCACGCTACTGATTAGCACCAGTGGCGAAATTGAGGCACGGGGTGGACAAGCAAAACATCTTCAAACTAATTAGGATAACTGGTGGTGAATGCGGCATGACAAATATACACAAAATACTTGGCCCCCTGTGAGTCCCTTACTTTCTAGGAGTTGGATGAAGTGAGAATCCGAAACACAAGTCGATTAAATGTCTTGTCCAAGTGATCTTTTTTCATTCTTGTGATCAGTTAGGGAAACCTGCAAAAATATAACCACTTTAAACTTTTCTAGGCATGTAAACAGAAAGTTAATGTGATGGGTTTCGGGTCCCAGCTCGAATCCGAAAGAACAGGCTAACATTGTTGTTGTTCCAACTGCCGAAATTCATTATTTAAAGGTTTTTCTCAAGTTAATTCGTTGGTTGGACTGCAATAGCGTGCTTGTCTTGTAAAAAAGCCTGTTTTACAGATCAAATTACGCGTACTCACTAAATTATCTGCAAAGCGAAACCCGTTTTCAGACAATAAATACAGACTCGTGGATTGAAAATGGCAGAATAAGCATAACTCCCTTGTGAGAAGCTTGCATTTCTTGCTCGCTAGCTGTTTCAGTAATACATTCCAATGACTGGCACACAAGATGCGCATCCGATCAAATATGAGAGCTCACAGTTCCGGTATTCTCAAGTAATCCTACAAAACTTTCCTATGACGGAGTTCAGGATGCCAAATCATTATTAAATAAACTAATTTTGCTGGAACAATAACTGTTCCGTGTTTGGTGGTTGCGTATGCCAACTTACTGAGACCTTCCTGAAAACTCGAAGACGAGCCAAATTAGATGAAGGGGCAATATTAGCAAAGGACTGATAACTCTAAATCCACTAATTTCGTATTTAACATCACACTAAATTAACCCCAACTACTTTAAGACTGCACAAAAAGAATACCAAGAATACCAAGTACTGCATGAAAGCGCTGGCTGGGCCAGGCAAAGTCCGCTACAGTGGTTATTTGTAAGGACACCGAGAAACCTGCAATGTAGTATAACACTTGCTAATACAATTCCTTTTAATGTTCGTGGTTAAAGGGGCTAAGACGGAAGAATAGATAAGAAAGACAATAAACAAACTTATTACGAGGTTAGATCGTTGTATATAAAAGCATTAAGCAAGGCGGACATAATTTGCAAATTGTCGGTTTCCTTCAGTAAGTGGGCAAGGATTTCAAACTACGCTGAAACAATAAATTTCAATGCTACAAGATAAGAGAGAACATAACTTACACAAAGCAAGGGTATTGTCTGTGGAAGTCGGAATAACAACCATACGCGAGGATACTCCATCAAAGCGAGCTTTGTCCATTTGCCGAGAGGATAGTTGGTGTCTGCCGATAAAACATCTCTACAACGGTCATCTCGTCTTGGTAGCCCACTTGCCCGTGACTGAGCCCGCGAGGGAAGCTGGTATCAAAGAGTCCACTTTCCTCTGAAAGCACTTTCTCTAGCCAGTGGGCTTGCATATGCAAAACCACGAATGTGATCAAGAAGCAGTCTACCACACCGTCAAACGAGGATCCTACGTCCAGACCAGACTTTTCTCCCGCAGATCGGGCACTTGAAAACATTTTTAACAAGGCCATTAGAGATGAAATACACGTGTGGGGTTGACGGCAACATTTAAAAATTAAGATGCATCGCGAGAATCCTCATGTTTCCTGAGATCATATACCCCACGAGAGCGAAGGTTTATGCAAGCGTTCCCCTATTGCTACAAGGGTCCACGTAAAACCACTCGATGGTTCCTAGCACTGTCCATGTCTCCGGCATCAGATCCCACGACTGCAGATGCGCGACCAACGCAAGAGATGCTCGCCTACGTACTTTTCTTACTTGGAGCTTGTCGAAACACATGGCATCACACTGTTGACCTAGCCGAAAAAATATCAACACAAGAGAACGTTTTTGATATAGAGATCCGTCTGAGATCTCAGCCATGGGATTAATAAAGGCACCCGCAGACGAGTCTAGTTAACTAGACTCGTCTGCGGGCGCCTTTATTATATATCGATATGATATTTATGATATATGGATAATTATCATCCTTTCAAACTTGAAAGAACAATGCCGCATCAACTTGTGATGGAAGAGAGCAATCTCTTACCGGAAGCTATTAAATCTACTTTTATTAGATGAAAATATGTTTTTCCCTGTGAACTTTTCTTTGGTATCAGGTGTCTCGTTCAATTTCTTAGACTGCAATTGTGTTAGCCCTTCCCTGATCTGAATTGCTATCACAGGCGGCAGTTTTTTCTCCTGAATAACATGAAAATAGGAAAAACACTTATAATGATATATATTCAGGATTTTTTTTTCACTGCCAGCCTCTACCCACTGAATATTTCATCTGACAATGCCTGTAAACCGGTATTAAATACAACTATTATTATTATCTCAACAAATGCAAATAATGCGGTACCGTTGTGGACGCAAACCTCAAGACTATCAGCCTACACAATGCCAGTCCACGTAATAAATCACCTACAGCAGTTTTACCTTGAACGGCACGGAAGAAAACAGCGAAATACAAAAAATAATACTTGAAAACCTACCATCCCCACCACTCGCCCCTCCCCCCCCCACTTGGCGGGGATTCGCCTGCAGTGTACGTTGAAACAAGGAGCACACTTAAACAAGAGTTGCCATACTTTAACGGCCAGTTAGTCTGGCACTTAGATATAGTCTCTGAAGGGGCAAAATGCGATTAAATATAGTTAATTCGTGTTTTTTTATTAATACTGTAAACTACACAGGTTGAATTACTTGCCGGCTTCCTGGTGGTAAACTGAGAAAGATAAAGGTAATTTCATGACATATATATGCTACTACTGGCGTCTCGGAGAGCTTTGTCTGCTCATCTTCGTCTACGCACCAATTTCAAAAAATCGAACAGAATTGCAGATATATGGAAGTGAACCCTGGGTGAAGCAGCTGTCATTATTAATTTCTGTATCAACAGATTTGAAGCCCGAACATTAAAAGCAATCCCATGTCCTTATTGCCAGTTCCCATCGATGGAACTGTGGTATCATCATATGATGAATAATCAACAGGAAACAAGATTTCCCGGTTGGATCAATGTCATCCTTATTCAGCTCTTTTCAAATTCCCAAGGAAAGAATCTTTTTAGACTGAGAGCGATTCCAGAGTTTCTTCAAAAACATGCTGCAAAGATCGGCAAATATTACCATCCTAAAGACCTTTTGTTTTAGACGCAGTTCAATCGTTACTATACAGACATGAGTATGCCCCTAAAAATTGTCTTTAGAAGCAATGGGCAGGCGAAAATAATGCTTTTCAGGTGGTTAGACTGAAGCATTTTCGAAAGAGTTTTTTCTTAGTCGAACTTGTTCTTCTTGTATACATGTATGCTGCGCTGCGAACACCACTCCATTAAATAAAGCGCATTGTTTAAGCAGTTGGGGTTTTGTTGAAAGACATGTAATATATTGTTAAATATATATTTTTTCTTCGAGGATTTTCATAGTTATTCGTTGGATGGTCCTTTCCATAATATTGCAACAAATGCATGTGAGTCTCCCCGTTCGGTAGATCTTAGCCTTTTTTCTGGACCCTTCCTTGTGGATGAGTATATATTTGCCATCTTCCAATCAGAGAATAGACGACGTCGATCAAAGGACGACTAGAAAATATGTGCGAGCGATCCGGAGAGTTAGCACGCGAGCTCCTTAAGAAATTTTGCTGGTAGTTGATCCTGACTTGGAAATTCGCATTCTTAAGCACAAAATATTCTTTTTTCTCATCTCATCCTGTGAAATTGATACTTAAACTTACTGCGCCGTTACTTCCAGTAGGAAATTCAACCCCCATAAAATCAGTTTCATTGGGTAAAAAAGATGCAAAAAACGGCTGAGGTTTTCTGCCTTATCACCATCTTCCCTTTTCAACTCTGCAACCGTCTCTTTATTCCTACTCCTGCTATTGATATAGCCGAAAAAAATTTCGGTTTGTCTATGGCTCGTTCTTAAATTCGCGATTCCTACTGCCTCCGCAGTCTACGGATAGTGCACCTTAGCTCGGTCCGCTTTCAGTGAAACTTTTCCTAGTTTAAGGATTGTTTTTTACAAAATACATCCTCGTAGTAAGTTCTTCCTGTTTATCTCACTCTTTATATCCCCCGTTTAACAGACAGGACGTTTTGTTTTTTGAACTCTTTTTTTTCGGACAGTAATACTGCATAACATTGCTTAAAACGTCATTGACTGTGTTACAGGCAATACCAGTAGTAAAAATACAAGAAACTTAAGCAAGTCGAACTGTTTTTTTTAAATTTTAAAACGCAGAAAACCAACTGAGAATCACGATTTTTAAAATATGTAGGGAATTCAACAAGCATATGCAGCAAACTGCTACACAATATCCCAACTAACTCGAAGGTTTCCTCCGCAGAAGTAAAAAGAAAATGCATCACATTCCCAGCATGAAGATGACCGCGGTCGTTGAAATTTCTAAAAAAACGATATAGCCGAGCATTTTTCCCAGTTCTGCCCATCGGTCTACAAAAAATACGCAAGATTCCTTCGTCCCTCCATAGAGGACCTGCCGACTCCAAGACTTAGTCGTATCCTGTTTTTTAAAATTCTTATCTGAAGGGTATAAGATGAGCTAAAGGAATCGAAATTCCTAGGACCGGACAAGACTCCATCCAAGCTTCTCAAATAACTTGCCAGTTAACTTTCAGTACCTCTTCCATTCCAACCTTTATTTGATTCTGAAAAACTTTCGATCGACTGGAAGCTGGCGCATATGTCTTCACAAAATCGGTAGCCGGAAGCCGGTGACAAATCACTGGCCAAAAGCTTGACGTGCATACTTGAAAAGATAATTGAGAGTAACACAAAGAGCGAATTGGTGCAACGCTCAGAGCTTCAAAACCTGTTATCAAAATCAGAAATTGTCAAAATTGCTTCGACGAGAAATATCCAGGACAAAAATTTTGCGGAAATCACCCGATTTCTCGAAGAAAGGCACGCTACTCAAATCCATTTTGTGACATCCATTTTAAACCCAGATTCTTGTCTTAATTAATACATCCACCAATTTCTTACTATCCACTGGTGTTCTCTGTGTGATTGAAAAGTATGTCTGGCCAGAAGTACGAAGAGCCTGAGTGATATCAGGGTGAAGACGAATGTAAAGACGTTACTGAAGAGCATCAGGCTGACGAGGTAACCGACGTAGTCCTGACAACGTGCACCCTCAAATCCACGGCTGTTACACTGGTTTCAGTGCCCACGTTGATGGAATCTGAAAAGTCAAAAAAACAGTAATCGTAAGGTATCTTTACTGCCACGGACGAGCGACAGCAGCATGCTCTTTACATGTCCATGGTACTAAAATGGAGCAGGTCATGGTAGCCAGCAAAGTAATGGCCGAAAAGTGGCCTGCGATTTATCAACAGACCTGGATGCCATAAACCAAAAATTAAAGGTTTCCCGGGTGCTATTCGAGCTTATGCATTGTCAGGAGAACTCACGCTATTTGAAAGGCCCATATAGATGTCTGCGAATCAACCAACAGGCTCACCGACGAAGACCAATTTGAACACAGTATTAAAGACTGTAACAAAGTACATAATTCAACCTTCCATCACTAAAAAAAGCAGGATGCAGAAACAAGCTTTTTCCCTGAAAGATCATTTTGTCTGGTACTTCAGGGAGTCTCAGAGGCTACTGGGGTAACGCCAAAAGAAAGGGTAAAACAGGATCTGCTGATACTTCAAAATTTATTGCATGATACGCAAGAAACTAGTGTGACAGTCGACATCAAAAAGATCTTTCGATTGGGGCCTCTTGTTAAAAATGAAACGCATGAGGTTCGACCAAAACCATTAAAATTCGTCTTGGGGAGCAAACAGCAGGTAGATCTATTGCTCTCTCGAAAGGCCCGACTACGAAAGAATCATCGTGGAGTTTTTTTTCAGTCAGACAACTCTCCCACCAATCGGATGAAAATGAGGACGCTGGTAGCAGAATTGAAAAAGACGTCAATACGAGGGGGAAGAAAACTTGAAAATTGTAGGGAACAAAATCGTCAAAACGGTGCGCTCGTTTTTATGGGAACATCCGGTGAAATTGACAGAAACCACGCCGGTCAAAAGCCCTACCAAATGCCTATAGATTTGAACCCAGATAGAAGACTGGATATATCTTGTGAAATATCCAGCAAAAATCGCCATGTAGAAGAAAGAACTAAAAATATTCAGAAATCGAGGGTAGAAAACAAGATTAAAATGATGTACAAAAATGTGCAGAGTCTATTGAACCAAATGGATGAAATCAAACTGGTTGTGCCATTACGGAAACATGACTCAAAGCCAAAATCGCAGAAAAAGAGATTTACATAGATGGATACCAGCTCTTTCGATGAGACCAAGAAAATAGACAGGACGTGGAGTAACCGTCTAAGAAAAGACAGGAATCTCAGCAGACGAACGAGGGCACGCCATCTTCCTTGAATATAGAAATATCTGGATAAAGATTTAAACATACACTACTTGACGATCTACAGAACACCAAACATTCCAAGTACAGCTGATAAGTCACCTATTTATTTAATTCAGTATAATTCATAATATATAAGGGAGATAAGCAGAGCCTTCGAAAACCATATTTACAGATAGACGCTAGCAAAATAAGCAAATGTTACATGGTGATAATCGTTTTAGTATATCGATCATGGCTGTCAACTAAATATATGTCCATCAAGTAAAAATTCATCAAGTCTTCTTTTAAACATTTCAACGCTTTTAGCCTGAACAACCGAAGTCGGCAATTTGTTCCATTCTTCAATCACCCGTTGGGAAAAGAAGTAGGCCCCGCACTTCAAGTTTGGCGTGTTTTCTTTTCAGTTTGTATTTGTGAACTCACAGACTTGTCATGTTTGCCAATTCAAAAAAGTCGCTCATCTGAAGAGCACAATCAACTCCTCTTACCAGTTTGAAGACTAAGATTATATCCACTCTCTATTGCCTATAAGAGAAAGGAAACAAATTAAGTCTTTCTAGTCGGCCCTCATAGGGTAGGCATTCCAATCGGCTGACTAGTTTCATCGCCCTCCGTTGAACTTTCTCCAGCAGAGCGTAGTCATGTTTCGTCCAAGGGCACCATGCCTGACGCAATATTCCAAAACCGGCTAGATTAATGTTTCAAACACGCGCCCAAAAATCTCTCCGTCAAAATTAACGAAGGATCTCCTGATTGTGCCTAAGATACACATAGCTTTCTTTGCTATATTCGCACAGTGTGACAATGGTTTGAGAGTGGGTGTTATCCATATACCCAAGTCCTTTTGAATCTTGCCCTCCTGGATTTGGTAACCACTGATGAAGTACTGATATTCAAACCTAATCAGCCTTCTGGAACTAGACCGCAGTTGGATTATTTGGAATTTGTTAAAATTAAGGTTCAGCAGCCACTCATCATACCATGTTTGCAAGCGATCTAAGTTTTGTTGTAATTTCCGTGCATCCTCTGGCTTTCCAAAGAGTTCCATAACTTCAAATCGTCAGCGAACATTAACTTCTCGCATGTCAGACAATCAACGCAGTCGTTCACGTATATCAGAAACAAAAAGTGACCCAGAACGCTGCACTGTGGAACTCCACTGTGAAAGGTTTCCCAGTGAGACTTGGCGTCTCCAATACAAACATGCTGGCATCTGCCTGTGAGAAAGTCGGCCTACAATTTCAGTAGGTTGCCATTCCCACCTATTTGACGCAGCCTAAATATCAGACGTCTGTGTAGAAACCTGTTAAAGGCTTTGCTAATTTCAATGTAGACCGCATCGACTGACAAACCCATTACTAATGTTTTTGCTTAACTTTCCATGGATGAGAGCATGTTTGTGAGGCTGGATCGACCACTTCGAAATCTATGTTGATATGAACTTAGCAAGTTATTCTCTTCAAGATGCCTCATCAGTTCCGTTTTGATTATCTTCTCCATCATTTTGCAACAGATAATTGTGAGGCTAACTGGTCGGAAACTGTTTGGTGATGTCTTCTTTCCTCATTTATAGATGGGGGTTATGTTGGCTTTCTCCCACTCGGTAGGCAGAGCCCCCGCCTCCATCGAACTTTCAAATATCTTGGAGAGCGGAGAGGCCAGCGGGTCTGTGATTTCATTGAGATCATTTGCGGATATACCATCTGGGCCAGGTGATTTAGTGGGCTGTAGCTGTTTCAGAGTTTTTCTTACTGTCTTCATTGGGGATGACACTGGGCTTAGTTTGTTTGTAGATGTGGCAGTACTGTAATATTCTTCCTCGCCAAAAGGTGGTTCCTCTGTAAACATGGACATAAAGAAATTGGAAAAATGGCTGGCCTTATCAGAGTTGTCAGTTAACCTGTTTCCCTGATAGTCTTTTGGACAAGGAATGGAGTCTCGATTTCATTTTGCCCTATTTACGTAAGCAAAAACCTTTTCGAATTTCTTGTTATGTCTTTGCATATTTCTGACTCAAAGGCTGATCTTTCTTTTCTCAGAAGATTCCGACACCGATTTCGCTATTTCTTAAAAGCAAAAATGTTCGGGTTGTTGATATCTGGCATATGTTCTCCACAGTCTTCATTTATTCCTGAGATTCATTTTTATTTTCAATGTCACCCACTCGAGTCGGGAGACACAGGATTGCCTTTTAAGGGGACAGAATTTCTCTACCAACTGCTGAATCCAGTTACTAATGAAGAAACAGGCAGCGTTTGGGTCAGGTTCATTTGCAGGGCTCCAGTCTATCCCATTCAGTAATTCTTTCATTTTGAGATTATCCCCTTTCCATACATTTCTCTGCCTAACTGCTCGACGTTTGGGTACAGAAAAATGACTGTACCCCCAAACAAGAACACAATGATCACTTCGTCCAAGCGGCACGTAAGAACTTAATGCAAGGATGCAATTGTCGTCTCTAATAATGATGAGATCCAAACAGCTTGACTGCTGCCAATTTCGGAACCGCGTGTCCATTGTGACATTTTTGGGTAAAAACTTGTCATTTACCAACTGAAGTAATTTCTGTTCGAATGAATTTTCCGATCATGAGCAGTACATTGACACCCAATCGATATCGGGAGCGTTGAAATCTCCAAGTATTAATAAGTGTTTGCTACGGCAGATTTGCTTAACCTCTGTGAATAGTGTTTCATCTGTGTCCGTTCGCTGTCCTGGGGGTCGATAAACCACGGCAATATGGAGGTCTGGTTGGTTTGGGACTTTCAGTTTACAACTAAGTATTTCGCAAAACGAGTTTCTATTTGGCGAGGGCCCATCCGGAATGAAGTCAATGCCTTCTCGTTTGAACATTGCAATTCCACCACCCCTACGTCCGTTTCTATCCATGTGGATAAGCTGAAATCCGTCTGTGTCTGCTATGTTAGAGCTATGAAGTCAGGTTGTAAATGGTCCAGGACCAGTTTGATTTCATCCATTTTGTTCTATAGACTCTGCAAATTTGTGTACAACATTTTCATCTTGTTTCGTACCCTCGATTTCTGAAGATTGTTGGTTCTTTCTTGCACATGGCAATTATTGTGAGATATTTCGCAAGATATATACAGTCCCCTGTCTGGGTTCAAATCTATAGGCATTTGGTAGGGCTTTTGACCGGCGTGGTTGCTGTCAATTTTACCGGATGTTCCCATAAAAACGAGCGCACCGTTTTGACGATTTTGTTGCCTACAATTTTCAAGTTTTCTTCCCCCTCGTATTGACGTCTTTTCAATTCTGCTACCAGCGTCCTCATTTTTCATCCGATTGGTGGGAGAGTTATCTGACTGAAAAAAAACTTTACGATGATTCTTTCGAAGTAAGGACTTCCGAGATAGCAATAGATCTACCTGCTGTTTGCTCCCCAAGACGAATTTTAATGGTCTTGGTCGAACCTCATGCGTTTCATTTTTAACAAGAGGCCCCAATCGAAAGATCTTTTTGATGTCGACTGTCACACCAGTTTCTTGCGTATCATGCAATAAATTTTGAAGTTTCAGCAGATCCTGTTTTACCCTTTCTTTTGGCGTTTCCCCAGTAGCCTCTGAGACTCCCTGAAATACCAGACAAAATGATCTTTCAGGGAAAAAGCTCGTTTCTGCATCCTGCTTTTTTTTTAGTGATGGAAGGTTGAATTATGTACTTTGTTACAGTCTTTAATACTGTTTTCAAATTGGTCTTCATCGGTTGAGCCTGCTGGTTGATTTGCAGACATCTATATTGATCTTTCAAACAGCGTGATTTCGTCTGACACTGCATTAGCTCGAATAGCACCCGGGAAACCTTAATTTTGGTTTACGGCATCCAGGTCTGTTGATAAGTCGCTGGCCACTTTTCCGCCATTACTTTGCTGGCTACCATGACCTGCTCCATTTTAGTACCATGGACATGTATAGAGGATGCTGCTATCGCTCTTTTGTGGCGTTACATATACCTCACGATTAATGTTTGTCAATTTTTCAGAGACGGTCGATCGCTGATTTACTCTTCTGCAGCCGGATTCTATGTGCATTAGATTTCTCGAACCTGGGGAAATGCAAGATATACTTTCATCCTCGATTATTTTGTTTCTGGTCATCTGTATTTGAACTGACTCAGAGGTCTGTTCTAATGACTTCTTTCTTTTTCTCTTTTTTTTCGCTTTATGTTGTGTCAATTGACCTCTACCGTTTCGTTGCGATGATTATAGTTTAGTTTGTTGATGTTTTTCAGCTCATATGCATCGTGTTTAGGCGATGTAAATTTGTTATGTTTGATGAGGACTGCTAGTATTTCCGATAGGAGATCAAGGTCTCCTTTTAATCTCAAAACTATGGTTGTGAGTCCTCGGCATCCATCACAGTGTGCCATCCCTTTACTGTTAAGCTTATTTTTGGTAATGTTCAGTAGTGCACTGCTTTCTTCAATATTGCTGCTTGGTGGTTCTTCTTGGTCTGCGGAGAGTGAGTTGAGCATTTCTGGTAAGTTTTTGTCCCATGAAATCGAAAACGGTTTACAAAGGTAGGAGAGATCACTATTATGGGAGCATATACTATGTATTTTGTCTGTTCGCATCTCGGGCATGGCCGAGTGGTCAAGAGCATCGGTCGCTAATCGAGAGGTTGGTGTTTCGAATTCTGGCCGAAGCGGTGAATAATTTTTTTGCGTGGTCAGGTTGTGAACGTTTGCATTGCCCATACTAGCAAGATCTCTACGAGGATGCATTAAGTTTTAACGAACAGCTTAAATTATTGTGCGAATAGTTAACTGAGCAAAATAAGTAGTGCTGTTCTGAACCAAATTTACTATCAAATGTTAATACGAGCAAAGAACGATACAGCCTTTTTGAAGTGAGTTTGCCAGTGGTTCTCCGATTCTTTCTGATCTCAACACCTGTCCTGGCGAGAGAGTGTTTTCTGGAGCCCGTAGGAGGCAGGATCCGAATGAAGCTGAGTTAGCTTATTTTACAAGATTCCGATATCAATTTTTGTGTGCCTGACTATCACAATGTCTTTAAACACTTATAGGCTGATCATGATGAACACAGACAATATGTGATCCAATGACAACTCATTTCGTTGATTCCTGACTTGGGGTACAGATTATCGGCCAAAAATCAAAAGCTTAGAGACGAGCAAATTTCAAGCAGAAGTCCAACGACGCCGCAATAGAAACAATATGAGCAATAAATGCGCCTACTCGTTCAAAACCGCTTAAAAAACAATAAAAGATAGGAAGAATACTCAGGAACTACTCAGCCATTTGTAGAGGTCAAAGGTCCTGGATAACTTCAGAACTTCAAAGGTTTTTGTGCTTTTGGTTCACTTAGCGGTTGTCAGTTTGTATTGGTGTGGAGGATGTATTTTCATGTCAACGAAGGTGATAAACAAATTCCAATTTTATGTCGTTTTATGAGGAACTTAAGCACAAGAAAAATTCCCGAAAATTCCAGAGAGCAATTACGTACGTTCAGTTTCAGCGTTAATGTCCTGATCAGAACGAGCGAAGTGTTACCGGTTTTCAAACTGTCCAAGCCGGAGAATAAATAATATACGTGGTTCCTAGGCACATGATGACCTTGAATATTTTTTATTTTATTTTATTTATTTATTGCCAGTTTACAGGCAAGGTCAATATATATATATATATATATTGTTAATGTGGAACCGACAAAGACAAGGGAGACCGGAATGGCCATTTCAGGCTTATTAGCCGTCATCAGCCAGTCATACCCAATCCCAAGTGTGGAACACCTGGGATTCGAACCCGCGACCTTTGGTATTTGAGTCGAACGCTCTACCATTGAGCCACGGGCTCGTTGCTTTGTCGGTTGCGATCGGGAATATGATGATAGTGTGTGGCTCACCGACCTGCTTAAGGAACATTTATGTTCCGTTGTGCCCTGGAACTCAGACTAGAGTACTCACAGGCAGTCACATAGCGACATGTAGCATATGTTGTTAATGTGGAACCGACAAAGACAAGGGAGACCGGAATGGCCATTTCTAGCTTATTAGCCGTCATCAGCCAGTCATACCCAATCCCAAGTGTGGAACACATGGGATTCGAACCCACGACCTTTGGTATTTGAGTCGAACGCTCTACCATTGAGCCACGGGCTCGTTGCTTTGTCGGTTGCGATCGGGAATATGATGATATTATGTTCCGTTGTGCCCACATTAACAACATATGCTACATGTCGCTATGCGACTGCCTGTGAGTACTCTAGTCTGAGTTCCAGGGCTCAGCGGAACATAAAGGAGCACTTTTGCCAAGAAAGTGAGAGGCGCCATGAGTGACACCACTGAGCGAAGGCCTTAAGATCCGTTTTTAAGAGCTCAAGCACGATGTTGCGATCAACCGGTTTATATCGATAGGCAACTTTTAAATCGTCAGCGTACATAAAGGGCCTACTATACTGAAAACAATCAGGAACATCGTTGACAAAGAGGCAAAATAGAAGCGGGCCGAGCACGCTGCCCTGAATAACTCCGCTCCTCACATGCGTGGGGTTGAAGATAACATCAGAAATTTTAACCCGTTGTGCGCGAGCATTCAAATAGGAAAATATTAAGTTAAGAAGCTTGTAACCTAGGCCGAAGGCGGCAAGTTTCAGCAGTAGGAGATCATGGTCAACACGATCAAAAGCCTTAGTGAAATCGAAGTTAACGGTGTTAATTGCAAAACCGCTGTCTCTAGATTGTAGCACATGATCAAAGAAAGAGAGCTGGCAAGTGTCACAAGACCTTTTTTGAGAAAACCAAGCTGAGCCGCATTTAGTAGGTTATTCTCTGTTAGGTGATACATCATCTTGTCTTTGATCCAGGTTTCGAAGTTCTTCGAGACTGCTGGTACTGTATTTATTGGTCTAAAGTCGTCAAATGACGTAGGTCGGCCGTGTTTCGGGATATGCAGTATGTGCGATTCCTTCCATAAAATAGGGAAAGTTTCACTTTCAAGAGCAAGATTAAATATCTTATACAGAAGGGACGGAAAAATATCGTTTTCATCCGCCTTTAGAACGCTGACAGGGACGCCATCTGGTCCTGGACTGTAAGATTGACCAAAACGCCGAATGGCTACGGTCACGTCCCAGAGGGTAAAAGTTATGGTTTCGAGGACGTTACCGGTCCAAACCCGGATGTTAGGAAAGGGGGCGACGGTCTGTTTACTAAACGTTCTAGACAAGAAAGCATTGAAGCCATCAGCAGTCAACTAAGCGTCAGCTATTGGGTTTCCTAAGGCATCTCGAAGTACGGGGTGCTGCGTTTTTCTCTGCGTTTTTACTGTGCGCGAAAAGAGCTTCGCAACATTTAACGAAGGGTTTTCGACAAAGGTAACTTCATCGGCTTGTCGTTTTTCGTCAGAGCGCCTCTTAGCCTCTTCAAAGATTTTCTGGATCAAGGGCAGGACGGAGGTGTCGTTTTGTAGATGAAAACGACGGGAGAGTCTACGCAGTCTACGGCGGAATGATAAAGGGAGGTAGACTTCATCCATGACTAATTATTTTCTTATGGGGAACAAAACGAGAAATGAGTGGACCTAGAACTTTGTAAAAATTATCAGTACAAACATTCACATCCGAACATACAAAGAAGTTAGTCTAATCGTGGGAATTTAGGTGTGTTAGCAATTTCCTCATATTTTCTGATCTGAAATCACGGAAAAAGCTATATTTTTTGGAAAACGTTTCAGCAGCCTCTAGTTCTAGTGAAGAAAGAACTATAGTATGATACGAATTCCCAAGTGGATCTTAAGGTGACACTGACGATGGCTGACAACCTCTATAAAAAATAAGATCAAGTATGTTTGATCCTCGGGGGAAATCAACTACCTGGTCCCACATGCCTATATCTATGGCCTCAAGTAGGTCTTCGAACTTTGCAGGACTGGAAGTTGGAAACCAGTGATTTTCAGGAAGATTGAAGTCACCTGCAATTAAGCAGTACTTCAGATTTAAGTCAGCTGCAGCGTGAAATGTCAGCGAGAGACAAAGATCGTAATCCTCGCTGGCATTGGGTGGGCGATAGACACTACCAACGAGTAGAGAGTAATTATTTTTTAGAACTACTCGGAGCCAACAGCTCTTCTCTACTGCGGTAAATTCGCAATAGTCCAATGGAAAAAATGTAAGTGGTTGCCATTTGCGCAAGGAAGTAGGACAGCATTGTCCCTAATCTATTTCCAACTTTTTTAGCCATCAGTTTAACTAAATCCAATTAGTCAGCAGACTGCACACCAGAATAGACAGCGCTGACATCTGATTGGAAATGCCTATCCCTTCGAATCGACCACAGACGTTTCTACCTCTGTCAAATGAATACAATCGAACGTCTTTAACACACTATTCTTGATCCCCATTCTGTATAGCTTGTTTATTTTCAAATTTTTATATTTCTTAACCTTAGGAGGCAGTTTTTTTTACTTAAAACAAACTCCTCATTTACCACACTGCTATTTAGGCATTCAACTCACAGAAAGCTTAAGTGGTTACTGAAAAGAGGAGTTTATCTTTAAGTTATTTCCTGTATTCTAAGGATTTGATGGTTCGCAATAAATGCCCAATCAATAAGCCTATTTCACTTTAATTATGAATGGGAATAGTGTTGAAGTCGTTGAAAATTGCGAGAAAGCCGAGCACTTGGGTCAGTTCTTTTTCTCGGTATTCACTAGAGAACCTGAACTTCGGCTCGACCATATCAACAGTGCTGTTATGAACACAGGTCAACTGATTGAATGTATACTCTTCCCTTAACCTCTCGTGGAACAAGAACTACAAAATCTGAAAGAAGCCAAGTCATCTGGTCCATACTATTTACCGACAAAGTTCTTGAAAAAACTGGCCGTTAAGCTCTCCAAACACCTACCGCATATATTCAGTTCATCATTTGAATAAGGGAAACTGCAATCTGAATGGAGGGCAGCAAATAAATAAATGAAT